>VMDO01020706.1:0-36951 GCA_007922755.1 Pedetes capensis
ACTCATAGCGACCCTCTGTACAACAGGGGAAACACTATTGTCAGTGCTTCTCTGCTGTTCATAGGGTTTTCAATGGCAGATTGATTTTTGGGAGGGGGTTGCCAGGTCCTTCTCCCAAGCCTACAGCTTCTAGTGTTCCCAGGAGGTCTCCCATCCAGGTACTAACCAGGCCTGACCCTGCTTAGCTTCCGAGATCTGATGGGATCAGATGCCACAGGGCTATTGTTGTTAGGTGCCATCAACTCCAGTCCAACTCATGGTGACCCTCATAGGGATTTGGATGGCTGATTGTTTTGGGAATGGGCTGCCATGTCCTTCTCCCATTTTTGTGGTGTTGGGGATCAAACCCAAGGCCTCAGAGAGCACAGAGTGGCATTCTACCAACTAAGCTAAACCCCAGCCCTCATGCTGGCACTTTTGTAGAAGACTGGAAATCTGATAAGTACTTTTTATATTCATTTAGTCCACCACGATGGTTGGGGTTTTGTTGTTTCTTTTCTTTTGTTTCCTTTTCTTTTGGGGAGGGGGCCTAGTTTGAGACAGGGTCCCACCGTGTAACTCAGGCTGGCCTGGAACTTGCTATGTAGACCAGGCTGGCCTCAATCTCGCATCCATCCTCTTGCCTCTGCCTCCCAAGTGCTGAGAATATCTGCGAACACAGGCTTGCACCAGCTCCTGCTCTTGTTTTTGTTTGGTTTTGCTCAGCAAGTGCTTCACCACTGTGCTACACCACCGGCCCTCTAGTTGTCTTCTGAGAAAATGTTTCAGTTCCAACATGAACAGTACATCCCTTTACCATTTTCTCATATTTTTATACAATCTCTTCATTGGATGAGACAATCCTACTAAAAACAGGTTTTTGATGAATATTTTAAAAGAATCACAGTGGCATCAAAACTCCTAGATTTCTGCCCTTTCTGAGAACTGGACTATGTGCCAACTTCTGATTTCTAATCCTCACTCAGCCTGGTCATCAGGATAAGATACAAGCTCAGCAGAGAAATGACAACCCAAGATCATGCAAACTATGTAAGGAGTAAAGGTAGGCTCCAACACAGACCTAATGCACGAGTCATTTCCACATTACTGTTTCCCAGTGTGGGCAAGTAATCAAGTCAGTTAACATTAAATGCAAAGAGCACAATACAAACTGTACACAGAATGATTCTAGGATATTAAAAAAAATTAAGGAGGAGTCAATGAGAGGATAATGGAGGGGAAAGCAAGACAAATATGTTTTCTCTCATACACAGAATCTAGATTTAAAAATAAAAAAATATACATAACATGAAAGCAGGAGGGCTACCTGGGGAGAGGAAGGAGACAAGAGGCAGGAGGGAGGGGGGACATGAGAGGATAATGGGGAGCAAATCTGAGCAATGTACAATGATATGCATTTATGAAAATGTCATAATGAAACTCATTATTCTGCATGCTAACTAAAAAAATTACTAAAATAAATAAATACACAAAAAAAGAACAGATATCTGTTCTTAGTTATAATCCCCCCACCATTTCCATGAATCCCAGTTCTTTGGAGGCTGAGGCAGGAGGATACAGAGTTTGAGGCTGGCCTGTATTATACAGTAAGACCTTGTCTCAAGACAAAAACAAAAATCAAACCAAAGATTTATATATACATATATATGCATATATATAATATGTGTGTGTGTAATTATAAGACTTGAAAGAAGTTCACTAAACTATGAAAAGGTTAGTGCCAGTGGGATTATGGGTAATAATTTTCTTTACACTTTCTTGTATTTTCTAAATTTCTAACAGTGTTCATATATTAATTTATAATTCAAAAATAAAATCAAATGTTATTTTCATAGAAACTATTACAATTGGCAGCCGGGCACCATTGTGCATACCTGGTATCCCAGCAACTTGGGAGGCTGAGGCAGGAAGATCGAAGGTTCAAGGTTAGAGGCAGCCTGTGCAACTTAGAGAGACTCTGTCTCAAAATAAAAACAAAACAAAATAAAAATAAAAAGGGGGTTAAGGTTGAAGCTCAGTAGTAGAATGCTTGCTTAACATATGTAAGGCTCCCGTTTTAATACCTCAATAATGAAAAAGAAAAGAGAAAGAAGAAAAAAGGGAAGAGAAAAGAAAGAGAAAAAAGAAAGATATGAATGAATGAATGACCATTTGCCAGTGGTATCTAGAAGAACCTTGCCTAAGCTAACTCCTTTTTAAGCGAGCATGTCATCATCACATGAAATGAGAAATATACAGAAGTAACTGTGTAAACTATAACGCACTTAGCACTTGCCTAGAACAATGGATGCCCTGCATTCTATCCTCAGCCCCCACCCCACAACAGAGCACTCACTGAACTGTATTTCACTGGACTCGATGTAAATAAACTAATACAGAAGACCACTAAGGGCCGAGGTCCAAGAAGTACAAAATAGTCAGTTCCAGAGATAATCAATCAGAAAATCCCCAACAGCCAGTCGTCACTGTCAAGGAACAGGAGGCCTTGCCCTTCCCCTGGGGAAATGAGGCACCTGGGCACTCTGGGACAATGTCCGCTCACTCAGCCAGCATCTAGGGTGGGGTGGGAGTGGGGGAGGTGGAATCTTCAGCACTTTCATCTCCTTCCTGCTACTGTCCTAGGAAGGACAGTGGTGTCAGTTCCCAGATGGCACAGCAGCAAAATAAGAGGCACAAGCAAGGAGGGTTTGCCAAAGTATCACGAGGATGACAACACCAGACACCAGCAACGCAGATTTAGTTACAAGCCCCCCACCATTTCCATGTGCACTGACGCAGCAGGGAGGTCTGTCTATCTCCCCAAGTCTCAGGGACTGCAGGCACCTGACCTCACGTCCAATACCACACTAGAGAGCTTTAGGTTTCGCCACGCATTCTTCCCACAACTCAGTGAGGCAGGTGGCATTCTGCTCACGTTATAGATGAGGAGACGGACTCAGAGAGGTTAAAAACTGCTTACAACCATAGTAGGTAGCGGAGCCAGTATTCTAACTCAGGTACGAACTCCAAGCCTGTGATTTTATCCATCTCGTGCTTTTTACATTCACATAGGTATTTTATCTTTTGTTTCGAACTTGTTTTTTATTATAGAGAAGCTGAATCCATCAACTGTGATCAATTTTGCTCCTCTCTACTCCTCCCAACTCCCCCCACAATTATCGAGAAGCAAATCCCATGCAGCCTATAGCTTCATCTATCAATGGTTCAGTGTTTGTCTCTGAAAAGGGCTTCAAAATATACCAATAGCACAGTATATTCTTCATCATAGCAAGCTGCTTATCAAGTTAAATAAACAACATCGCTCATGCAGAAGTCAGGGTTACAGAAACATAAAACTATAGGACTGGCTGAGGATGTAGCTCAGTGGAAGAGTGCTTGCCTAGCATGCATGAGTGAGGTCTTGGGTTTGATTCCCAGCACTGCATACATAATTTAATTAATTAATTAATTAAGAATACAGTACTTTTCCTAGATATATATTTATAAGGTTGGTAGTAAAATTTTGTAGGTTCTTGCTGGCTCTCCTCACAGACATAACTTTCTGAAACCAGCGGAAACATAACTGGCCCTAACACAATTATGATCTTACAAGTTCTAATTGAAACAAAGGAGAAAGCCTTCGTTTGATGATGATCAAGCTAAATTAATGTATGCTTAATTTATCATACAGAAAATGCAGTACCAGATTATGCTGGATTATTTCTAATTATTCTGAAAAGCTTGCTCTTTATATTATTTTATTTATTTATTTTTTGTGTGGTACTGGGGGTTGAACCCAGGGCCTTCTGCTTGCATGCTCTGCAAGTGCTGGACCACTGAGCTGTGCCCCCAGTCCACTTTTTTACTTTTTGAGACAGGGTCTCACTAAATTATGCAGACTGCCTCTGGTCTCAAACTTGCGATCCTCCCCGCTCCCAAGCTCCTGGGATTATAGGTGTGTGCCACCTCGCCCAGCTTAAAGTTTGCTCTTCTTCTCAATAAACTACACTGTAAAATTAAAACTTCATTTCAAAAGCCAGGCATGGTGGTGCACCCCTTACAATCCCAGCATTTGGGAGGCTAAGGCTGTAGGATCAAAAGTTAGGCCAGCCTGGGCTACATGGCAAGACCCCGTCTCAAAATACACAAACAAACAAACAAAGCCTTCATTTCAGATTGTCAAAATTCTTAACAATGCATTATACACTAAAAAAATTCCTCCAATATTACATTTTAAGTGTTCTCACCACAAAAATCTAAGTATGTGAGGTAATACATATGCTAATTAGACTGATTTAACCAATCTACGATGTATCCGTTTCAAAACATTGCATTATGTACCATATACACCACTCACAATTTGTACTTGCCAATTAAAAAATAGCCATGGCACATGCCTGTAATACCAGCAACTCGGGAGGCTAAGGCAGGAGGGTCATGAGTTTGAGGCCAGAGGCAGTCTTGTCTTGAAATAAAACAATAAAAAAGGACTTGTGGGTGTAGCTCAATGGGAGAGCCTGCGCCTGGTATGTGTGAGGCCTCCCAACACTGAAAAAATAAAGCAAAAATAAGCAGCAGCCAGGAAAGAATATTTTATTTATTTTCTTATTTAAAGATGTTAGTAGAGGGTTGGGGATGTAGCTCAGAGGTAGAGCACCTGCTCAGCACACGCAAAGCTCTGGGTTCAATCCTGAGTACCACAAAAGGAGAAAGGGAAAAATCAAGATGGTAGTGGACTACAGAGTGATGAGCCATTTCATATATTCTTTATGCAACTATTGAACCAATTTTGCTTACACATCCATCCCCTTACATCTTTTACGGAACAGGATAAACAAAAGGAGAAAAGAATAGGAATTGTAATTAATATGTAATGACAGTCATATGCAACCATGAGTTACACCCTAATTGATTGAAAAAAAATTCTTTTTTTTTTTTTTTGTGCGGTACTAGGGGTTGAACCCAGAGCCTGGACCGCTGAGCTGCACCCCCGGCCCATTTTGTAGATTTTATTATTTTCTGAGACAGGGTCTCGCTAAATTACACTGACTGTCTCTGGTCTTGAACTTGCGATCCTCCTGCCTCCACCTCCCCAGCCACTGGGATTACAGGCGTGCGCCACCACGCCTGGCTGAAAAAAAATTCTTAACCAAAATTCTACCCCAAACATTTACTTAAAGTGCAGTTTTGCATGAAGTCCTCGTTTCAATATCCAGGACTAACAAATAAATAAATAAAGATTAAGAAGCCGGGCGAGGTGGCACATGACTGTAATCCTAGCAACTCAGGAGGCAGAGGCAGGAGAATCGCAAGTTCGGGACCAGAGGCAGTCTGTGTAACTTAGTGAGACGCTGTCTCAAAAAGCTAAAAAACGGGCTGGGGATGCAGCTCAGTGGTCCAGCACTTGCAAAGCATGCCAGCTCGAGGCCCTGGGGTCAACCCCTATTACCGAAAAAAAAAAAAAAAAAAAAAAAAAAAAGATGAAATGTCTCGGCAGTTTTAGGCCTTGACTGTGGGTGCGATTTTCCCAAGTCTTGTTTTCTCTGCACATGCAACCTTACTCCTGTCATCACAAGTGATTGATCTGCATTTAGGAACAGATCTGAGCTGGGTGTGGTGGTGCACACCTTTCATTCTATCCTAGTGCTCAGGAGACTGAGGCAGGAGCTCAAATTCTCAACCAGCCCAGGCTCTACAGCAAGATCCTGTTTCAAACAAAACAAGATATATATGAGGGTGCTGAGAAGTGAGTTCTCGCTGAAGGAAGTTTTCCCCAAATTTCAAGTTTACAGAGAAAATATGAAATTAAAAAGCAGCAGAAAGCCAGGTGTGCCACTGGACTACATAGTGAGGCTCTGTCTCAAAAAAAAGGGGGGCTAAGGGTTGCAGCACAATGGTAGAGCCCTTGCAAAATGTGTATGAGGCTCTAGGCTCAACCTCTAATGCCAAAAAAAAAGAAAGGAAGGAAGGAAGGGAGGGAGGGAGGGAGGGAGGAGGAGGAAGGAAGGAGAAAAAAAGGAAAAGAAAAAGAAAAGGGAAAAGAAAAAAAGGCAACAGAAGGCTAATAAACATGCTGAGATCGTGAACCTCACCAACAGTCAACTTAAACCAGATTCTGCCTCCTTACTAACAGGCGGACAGAGCCTCGTGTGGCTACAGGTTGTGCTACGAAACTGTGGATAACAGAAGGCCCTGCCCACTCTCATGCTCACCACTGGTGGAGTGCAGTCAACTGAGCATTTATTGGTGGGTATTTGGAACCTTCCATTTAAAGAAATCTAACACCTAGGAACCCACCCCACAGAAATAACAATGCTGGTGGGCAAAAATACAAATTTAAGGGTATGCACGGCAGCTAAAACCAACCAATAAGTATCAATATAAATTTCCATCCATAGGACCAAATTGTTTAATAATTTAAGAGCCCTCCCTACAATGGAGGGTTATTGTCATGGTTAAAAAGGAAGCAGGCCTGTATGATACCATTTTTTGTATTCTACATTAAATGACTTAAAAAAAAAAAAAAAAAAAACTGTGGACATATAAACCAGCCTGCAGGGCACTGCAGTACAGCTAGGAAGAGATTCATTTCCCAACGTACTTAGGGGCCAATAAATTCCATTATTTTCAAATAAATTCTTCACAAAAACTTCACTGAGTTGGAAAGTTTTGCTGAAAATATTTCTGGACAAAACTCCCCAAACAAAAAATCCTGATGTTGGAAATCAAACTTTCCATTGCAGTTGGAAATGTACAAGGAGTCCCGGGGGAACGCTGGCAGTAGGTGGAAATGCTTCCTGGGGTCACCAGCGTGAACATGCAGGGAACACACCGCAGACCAGACATGACAAAGTGCTTTCCCAGATGACCACTCCCTCAAGAGAAGAATGAGAGGGGATGGAGAGAACCTGAAAAGCCAATTCTTTCAAAATCTGCTTTGGCTGATTTTGCTATAATGGGCAGCTGACTTCTAAAAATCATATTTCTTCAAAGACTGTTATTGAAATATAATACCATTTTTAAATACATAAAAAGATAATAAATGAAAAGATACAAGCTCATTTATTCAACAAGTATGTGTTGCTCACCTAAAGGCACTGCCCTAGGTTTTGAGAAAGGAGCAGTCAATGAAACCAACAAAAAAACTTCCTGCCCCGCTGAGCTCATTTCTAGTGGAGAGATAGACGTTAAGAAACGAACAGGAAAACACATGGCATAGTAGGCAGCAAGGACCACCACGGACAGACAAAGCAGAGAAGGTGTGCATACTGCTGCTTAACTAAGGTGGTCCCAGAGAACACCACTGAGAAGGGGTCCTTGGGCAGAGACGGAGGAGTGTGGGCTTCAGATATCAGGAGGAAGGGCCTGCCAGGCTATGGCATCAGTAAGTGCCACCCTGAAGTGGAACCTGCTGTGGCTGAGGACTGCAAGAGGCCAGCATGGTTGGACTTAGGCCTGGAAGTCACTGAAGCTCTGCACATAACTGGATCTGACTTGCATTTAATAAAGTGTGATCATATATATTGTTATTAGGTGCCGTCGGGTCCCGTCCAACTCGTAACGCCCCTCACAGGGTTTTCAATGGTTGATTGTTTCAGGAGTGGACCGCCACATCCTTCTCCCATCACATATTATATATACGTGCATGTGTGCATGTGTGTGTATATATGATTGGGGCTGGGGTTTAGCTCCGTTGGTAGAGTGCTGCTCTGTGCTCTCTGAGGCCCTGGCTTCACTCCTCAGCACTACCAAAAATGGGAGAAGGACATAGCAGCCCACTCCCAAAGCAATCCCTAAACAATCAGCCATTGAAAACTCTATGAATAGTAGAGAAGCACTGATGTACTGTCAGGCATGGCACAGTGTCAGATAGTGTTTCATTCTGTAATACACAGGGTCACTATGAGTCGGACGCAACTGGATGCCCCCTAAAAACAACCTAAGCAACAACAATATATACGATTATAGACCTTATAAAAACCATTTAGAATTTTTAGATTTTCCTCTAATTTCCTTTGTTTTATTTTAATAGCATTTATTTTGAATGTGGCTTGGCCCCATTAACAGAAGGCTGATCTGTGCTCTCTAAGCCCCTGGTTTTGATCTCCAGTACCACATAAAATGGGAGAAGGACCTGGCAGCCTATTCCCAAAACAATTCCAAAACAATCAGCCACTGAAAATCCTATGAATAGCAGAGAAACACTGACATAGTGCTTGGCATGGCCCAGTGTCAGGGAGTGTTTTGTTCTGTTGTACATAGGTTCACTATGAGTTGGACCTGACTCAATGGCACATAACAACAACATTTTGAATTATCACACATGTACATGCTCATAGAAAATAAAAACTTTAGAGAAGCAGCTATCACCTTATCCTTCAGAGATCATGTCTAACAGAGGTTGTCTACACTTGAGAAATTGAAAATATGCCGGACGCAGTGGCTCATGCCTGAAATCCCAGCAACTTGGGAGGTGGAGGCAAGAGGATCATAGGTTCAAGGTCACATGCAGCCTGCATCATTTAGCAAGACCCTGTCTCAAGATAAAAATAAAAAACGGGCTGAGATTACAACTCAGTGGTAGAGCACTTCCAAAGTAAGTTCAAGTATTGCAAAAAAAAAAAAAAAAAAAAAAAAAAAAAAAAAAAAAAAAAAAAAAAAAAAAAAAAAAAAAAAAAAAAAGAAGAAAAAAAGAAAGAAAGAAAAGAAAGATTTTAAATACATTTTCAGTCACTGTAGTTTTACACAATATGAAGCAAATTAAGTATCACATTAGCTAAAGAAGTAAACACACGGCCACATGGGGCCTTCTGCGCCATGATGGCATCTATAGCAAGACCAGTCATGTACTGAGCACAAATACTGCCTCAACACTGCACCACACCCACCAACCAGATGTGAAAATTGTCTACCTTTACAAACTGGGCAACAATACTTTTCCCAGGAAGCAGTGCTTATTTTGGAAAAAACTGCAAAACATATGCACATCCATTCCCTCGTTCTCCAAGCAGGTACTAAATCTTCAGTACATGTCAAGCCCTGTGCAATCATGGCCAGCAAAACGAACAAGTTCCTGCCCTCAGGAGGCTCAAACTCTAGGGGGAAGACAAATAGTGCCTAACTTTTAAAACTGTTTTGCAAGCTGGGTATGACGGCAGATGCCTATAATCTCAGCATGTGGGAGGGTGAGGCGGGATGACTGCAAGTTCCAGGCCAGCCTAGGGGACACAGAGTTCAGGGCCAACCTGGCCTACAAAGAAAGCCCTATTTTGAGCCGGGCACAGTGGCGCATGCCTGTAATCCCAGCGGCTCAGGAGGCGGAGGCAGGAGGATCGCAAGTTCGAGACCAGAGGTAGTCTGTGTCACTTAGCGAGACCCTGTCTCAAAAAGTAAAAAAAATGGGCTGGGGGTGCAGCTCAGTGGTCCAGTACTTGCAGAGCATGCAGGCGCGAGGCCCTGGGTTCAACCCCCAGTACCAAAACAACAACAACAACAACAACAACAAAAAAAAAGCAAGCCCTATTTCTAGACAGACAGACACATACATAGATGCATGCATACATACATACCAAAACAAAACAACAAAAAGTGTTTTGCAAATTGTGGAAGAGTAAAAAGAGCAACAGCAAATACCCATTTCCCCACAATCCAGAATTGTCAGATGTGTGCATTACACTTGTTTCAGATCTCGAGGAAGCAAGGGAGGAAATGAGGGAAAAGAATATTTGTGGTGGACTAAAGTGCCTTTGTGTCTCTGTGGAATCTCATTCCCTTCCACAATCCTTCCCCACACTCATGAATTGGGTATGTCCTTTTTTATTTTAAAAATACTGTCATTAGCTGCCAGGGTGGCACGTGCCTATAATCCCATCTACTTGGGAGGCTGGGCAGGAGGATGGCAAGTTCTAGGCCTGCTTGGTCAATTTAGCGAGACCCAGTGTCAACTAAAATAACCACTTATCTCCATAAACATGTAGCACCACTCTGTATTTTTAAAGTTTGGCTAAAATGTGTCATTCATGTGTATACCTGCATTTTCAGCAACACTGCATTCTTTAAGGACTCTGTGTTAATTCATAATACACTCTCATTTCTCTGCGTTCCATGCATCACAGCATATTTATTACCCCACCCATGTGCGCTCAGGTTATTTCTCCTGTTTTGCTGTAACAGTTCTGTCCTGAACATTCTCATACCTCTTCCTACATCCATGCTGTGGGTTTCTAGAGTACCTAGATGTGAAAATCCTATGTCACAGAGTGTACACATTTTCAGTTTTACTGGAAACTGCCAAATCAATTTCCAAAGTGCACAGGACTTCCTGTTCCTTATATCCTCACCAAACCTTGGTGTTGTCAGACCTCCTTTTTCCCAATCTTGGGGAATTCAAAGCTGTCGGTGACTCAGTTTACATTTCCTGGTACTCTGTAATTTGTGCTTCTCATTTGTTTATTAGCCAGCTCCTTCTCTCTTACGAAGTATCTTTTTTATATCTTTTGTTTGTTTTCCTATTGGATTTTTTGAAGTTCTTTATATGTTCTGGCAACTAATCTTTGATTTTTATATGGCAAATACCTTCTTTCAGTCTTTAAAAAAAAAAAAGTGTGGTACCTTTTGTTATAATGTCCTTTTAAATTTTGAAGGAGAAAGTCTATTCATCTTTACTCTTAGTAGTATTTTTAACTGTCTTTTCAAAATCATCATTCTTGACTCCAAGGTTATACTATCCAAGGTATTTTATTCAAAAACATTTGGAGTTCTGTTTTCACATTTTGGTCTTAACCCATACTTGGGGGTTGAACCCAGGGCCTCGCACATACTTGCAAGTGCTCTACCTCTGAGCTGCATGCCAAACCCATTTCTTATTTTTTATTTTGAGACAGGTCTTAAGTTATGCAAACTTGCCTCTGGCCTTGAACTTGTGATCCTCCTGCCTCGGCCTCCCAAGCTGCTGGGATTAAAGGCATGCACCACCATGTCCAGTTTTGGAATATATTTTTTTGTACAGTGTGAGGTAGGCATCTCTCCCCCACCCCCAGAAAGGCAGTTATGCTGAGACTATTTTGGCGCTGTCTATCCTAACCCTCATTGCTCTGTGATGCCACCTCTGTCGTATATTAAGTTCCATTCAGGTATAAATCTGTGCTTCCTGTTCTATGCCATCGGCCTGCTGGCTGCCTCTCCCACCAGTGCCATAGGCTTTGGGATATGATACTGATAAGGCAAAACCTCTCTCTCCCCCTTGTTTAGATTTCTCTTGGCTACTCTAGGACTTTCCATGACTAGAAGGGAGACCCAGAGGGGTTCCTGGGGGCTAGCCATGTTCTGTTTCTTGACCTGGATGTGTTCATTCAGAAAAATATTTCACCAAGCATACATCTTGCTGTTGTTGTTGTTAGGTGCCATCGAGTCACGTTCGACTCATCGTGACCCTCACAGGGTTTTCAATGGCTGTTTCAGGATTACCTCAGGAATGGATTGCCACACCCTTCTCCCATTTTTGTGCTGCTGGGAATCAAACTCGGGACATCACAGACTGTAGCACAGTGCTCTATCAACTGAGCTAAATCCCAGCCCAGTGTATACCTAGAAATTAAGAAAGCAAAGAAAGAAGGGCACGGAGACTAGAAAGGAGACAGTCTTGCAGAAAGCCTGGCAAGTCTTGCTAAAGATGTAACTTCCCTGCCAGGGAGCCACTGAGGAATTTAAGGGGTAGCACGCTGGATCTCAAACTATGGAACAAAACAGGAATTGAATAATGCGGGGCGGGTCCAACACAAACAAGGCCTGCCTGGAGCAAATGCTAACGGTGGTGCTGGTACAGACAGGGAAGGGACCTGGAGTTATTTAGAGCACAGTCTAGGGAAATTGTTGTCTTGGTAAAATGACACATTTCCAGTTTAAGCAAATGAGTAGCTAGCGGTCCTGGTTACTAAGAAAGGCAAAACAGGAGGAAAAGTATACAGGTGGTGGGTGGGGGACTAGAGGACAAGGTGGTTTCTAACCTACAGATGTGCTTGTGAGACAGCTAAGTGGAAATGGATGTTGGGGTGTGGGAATGCCTGGCTAGAGCTCAGAAGGAAGGGCTGAACCAGGGATAAAAATATAGGGAAAATATCCCCAAATCTCAACCCCCAACTACAGACAACTAGCTTCATGTATTTTCTCCTTTGTTCGCTTTAAAAACAGTTATTCGACCAGAGGTGTAGCTCAGTGAGAGAGTAACTGCCTAGCACAAGCAAGGCCTGGGTTCGACCTCCAGCACACACACCCCAAAAACACCCAAAATAACCAAAACAAAAAATGGCAGTTGTGTGCCATTTCAACTAAATACTTCTGTTATCATTCTGCAACCGAAGAGATGAAGGGAAAGAAATTCTATTCTGTAGCGCAGACAGTATTTCTTGACCTCATTTTTCTTATCAGTGAAATAAAAGAATAAAACACATTTAAGGCTGCATTCAAACACACACACACACACACGCACACGCACACAGAGCTCAGCGGCAGAGCATGTGCTTAGCATGCAGAAGGTCCTAGCTTCAACCCATAACATCACAAAAGAAAAAAAATCATAAAAAAAAGCCTATACAGCAGCAGCAGGAGGGGATAATAAAAGTTTTAAAAAAAAAGGCAAAACAATCATTGGAGTTTTCCAGCAATCAGGTATTTGATTACACTAATATTCTCAGCAGGAAGCTGGCACACATGCCACCGAACAGCAGTGTGTGTTACATGCTTCTACCCACACCTTGCCGAAGAGCAGATGCTTAATAGATATTTGTATCTACAAGAGAAGGACCTGGCAATCCACTCCCAAGGCAATCCCGAAATAGCCAGCCATTGAAAACCCTATGAGGGTCGGTATGAGTCGGATACCGACTCGACGGCACCTAACAACAACAACAACATCTACAAGAGATGAAACCCTGAAAAGCCTGTAGAAAAGATCATTTGAAGGTTAGAAGCCTTTTTACTTCAAACATGACCATGTCTTTTTTTTTTTAATGATACTGGGAGATTGAACCCGGGGCCTCATGCACGGTTAGTAAGCATTCTACCACTGGGCTGCGCCCCTAGCCCACTTCTTTTTATTTTGAGACAGGGTCTCTCTAAGTTATGCAGACTGCCTCTAGCCTCAAATTCTCGATCCTCCTGCCTTCGCCTCCTGAGTCACTAGGATTACAGGCATGTACCATCCATCTTCAAAGTGCTAGACTATCCCACTGTGGTGCATTAAGACAGGTGGGGAAAAATGAAGAGGACCCAGACCAATCCATAAATTCATTATTATCAAAAGTCCAAACAGAATGAAAATCCGCTGCCCTTTGGCCACACCAACTAACTAAAGGATAGCATGTGCTGAAGGCCAACAATGCCTCATGCTATTCTTTTGTTTTGTTTTGTTTACTCTGTTTTGCTTTTTGAGACAAAAGTCTCACTATAAAGCCCAGGCTATGCTGGAACTCAAACTTGAGATGCTCTTGTTTCAGACTCCTGAGCGCTGGGATTACAGACATGAGCCGTCAAACGCAGCTACGTTGTAAGTTTGTTTGTAGTCAAGTGCCATCAAGTTGGGTCTGACTCATAGCAACCCTATTTACAAACAGAAGGAAACACTCCCAACTCTGTGCCAGCCACACGATCTTTTTTATGTTTAAGCTCATTGTTGCAGACACTGTGTCAGTCCACCCAGGTCAGGGTCTTCCTTTTTTTTTGTTGACCTGCCACTGACCCAAACATAATGTCCTTCTCCAGGGATTGGTCCCTCCTGACAACATGTCCAAAATACATAAGATGCAGTCTAACCATCTTTGCTTCCAAGGAGCACTCTGGTTGCTCTTCCTCTAGGACAGATCTGTGGGTTCTTTTGGCAGTCCATATTCTATATTCATCTCTAGCACAGTAATTCAAAAGCATCAATTCTCTTATCTCCCTTATTCAATGCCCAGCTTTCACAACCATATGATACGACTGGAAATGCCATGGCATGAGTCAGGCGCACCTTTAGCTTCAATGTGACATCATTATTTTTCAACACTTTAAAGAGGTCTTTTCCAAGAGCTTTTCCCAATACAATGCTCCTTTTGATTTCTTGACTGCTGCTTCTGCGGATATTGATTGTAAAACCAAATAAAGCAAAATATTGGACAACCTCAATCTTTTCTCCATTTATCATGAAGTTGCTTACTGATGCAGTTGTAAGGATTTTTGTTTTCTTGATGTTGAGGCACAATCCAGACTGAAGGCTGTGTTCTTTGATTTTCATCAGGAAATGTTTCAAATCCTCTTCACTTTTAGCAAGCAGAGTTGTGTCACCAGCATAATGTAGGTTGTTAATGAATCTTCCTCCAATCATGATGATGCATTCTTCTTCATAAAGTCTGGCTTCTCGGATTATTTGCTCATCACGGAGATTGAAGAGGTGCTCTCTGAACTCAGATGGGATATACTCAAGGTCATACCTTGGCTCTTGTACACCTGTTCTAATTTCCTTCAGTTTCAGTTTGAACCTGCATATGAGCAGTTGATAGTTGAATCCACAATCAGCACTTGGTCTTGTTCTGACTTTTGGTATTGAGCTTTTCCATTTTCTCTTTCCACAAGTGTAGTCAATTCGGTTCCTGGATGTTCCATCTGGTGAATTCCATGTATACAGCCACTGTTTATGTTGGTGAAAAAAATGTATTTGCAATAAAAGGTCACTGGTCTGACAAGATTCTATCATGTGATCTCCAGCAATGTTTCTGTCACCGAGGCCATATTTTCTGACCACCGAGCAGCCTTCCTTGTTTCCACCTTTTGCATTCCAGTCACCAGTAATTATCAGTGTATCTTGATTGCATGTTTGATCTATTTCAGATTGCAGAAGCTGGTAAAAATCTTCCCTATCTTCATTTGTGCCCTTAGTGGTGGGTGCATAAATTTGAATAACAGTCATCTTAACTGGCCTGCCTTGTAGGCATATGGATATTATTCCATCACTGACAACATTGTACTTCAGGATAGATCTTGAGATGTCTTTTTTGATGATGAATGCAACCTCATTTCTCTTTTATCTGTCATTCCCGGCACTGTAGACCATATGATTATCTGATTCAAAATGGCCCAGGTCAGTCCATTTTAGCTCACTGATATCTACAATGTGGATGTTAGTGCACTCCATTTTCCTTTTGACAATTTCTAATTTTCCTAGATTCATTCTATGTACATTCCACATTCCAATTATTAATGGATGTTTACAGCTGTTCCTTCTCATTTTGAGTTGTGCCACATCAGCAAATAGGGATGGCATTTAACTCAGTTGGTAGAGTGCCGTTCTGCAGTCTCT
The DNA here is from genome assembly GCA_007922755.1 of Pedetes capensis. Classification (NCBI taxonomy): domain Eukaryota; kingdom Metazoa; phylum Chordata; class Mammalia; order Rodentia; family Pedetidae; genus Pedetes; species Pedetes capensis. Next base: position 15,311 of record VMDO01020706.1, read on the forward strand.
GAAGTCCTGGGTTCAATTCCCAGCACTGCAAAAATTGGAGAAGGACGTGGCAATTCGCTCCCAAGGCAATCCCAAAACAATCAGCCATTGAAAACCCTATAAGAGTTGCTCTGAGTTGGACATGACACGATGGCACTTAACAACAACATCAGCAAATGGATGTCCCTGGGGCTTTACTCCATTTCTGTTATTAAGGTCGACTCTACTTTGAGGAGTTCACTCTTGCCCAGTTGTCTTTTGAGTGTATTCCAACCTGGGGGGTGGGGGCAGGCTTCATTTTCTGGCACCGCATCCAACAGTGTTTCTCTGCTATTCATAGAGTTTTCAATGGCTAATTATTTTTGGAGGGACTGGGATTCAGCTCAGTGGGTAGAGCGCTGCGCTGCCGTCTCTGGGGCCTGGAGTTCAATTCCCAGCACCGCAAAAATGGGAGAAGGGCCTGGCAATCCACTCCCAAGGCAACCCTGAAGCACTCAGCCATTGAAAACCCTGAGGGTCGCTATGAGTCGAATACCGACTCGACAGCACATAACAACAACAACAACAACAACAACAACAACAATTATTTTTGGAGTAGGTTAGCCATGTCCTTCTCCCTAATCTGTGTGAGTCTGGAAGCTCAGCTGAAACCTGTCCACCATGGGTGACCCTGCTGGACCTGTAAAACCAAGGGTATGGCTTTCAGCATCACAGCAAGACTCAAGGCCCCACAGTATGACTGGACTACCACTTACCTCATCCTACTATTCAGTGTTGTTATTTTACAGAAATGATTCCCAATCCTTACAGCTACCCTATGAGAAAGCTAACACTCTCTGCATTTTACAGATAAAGGAACTGGGGGTCAGAGCAGCACAAGAATACCCAATCTCTTGTGTTTTCTCTTCTGCTCACTCACTCCAGCCCGTTTACCCTGGCTCCTTCACGTTCCTTCCTCACGTCTCCACTCCCATGGCATTCTGCAGATGACTGTTCCCTTGTGTCAAAAACTAGCGTAGATTCCTCCTGGCACAAAACCCACACAGCCTACCGTGGCCTCTGGCTCACATGCACCTCTTCCCCTTCATTTGCTATTTGTCTCTCTCCCACAGATCGGTCTGCTCCAGGCACGTGGGCTTCCTCTCAGCTCCACAGACAACGACCTGAAGCCTGTCCCACACAGGGCATCGTGTCCTCTGCCTGGGATTTTCTTCCCCAGATTCTCAAACGTTTGGCGCATCCTTTAAGTCTTTGCTTCCAAGGTCTCCTCTTCTGGGAGGCTTTCTCCAGAAAACCCATCTAGAGTAGTGCCAACCCCACTACTCTCTGTCCCAATAGCACTGTATTTCCTTACCATTTCATCCCAATCTTAAATTACTTGTGCATCCATGTGTTTAAGAGCTTACTGTCCATTCCCTCTGAAGGCCATGTAGGGAAGGGCTTAGTTCTATTCACTGCCACCACCGATGTCAAGAATAGTGCTCATCTAGCATACAATAGCCTGCAGCCATAGCCCTGTGGCATCTGATCCCGTCAGATCTCGGAAGCTAAGCAGGGTCAGGCCTGGTTAGTACCTGGATGGGAGACCGCCTGGGAACACCAGGAGCTGTAGGCTTGGGAGAAGGACCTGGCAACCCCCTCCCAAAAATCAATCTGCCATTGAAAACCCTATGCACAGCAGAGAAGCACTGACAATAGTGTCGATGGCACTTAACAACAAGAGCATATAATAGATACCTAAAGAATATCTGTTGAATTAACAAGAGAGAAGAAGGCATATGTTGCAAAGTTATCCACTAAGTTTCAAATCACTCACTTAAGTCAGTGAATATATTCGTAGGTTTCCAGTCAAAATAAATAACGTTCTAGGGGAGTAGGGATATAGCTGAGTGGTAAAGCACTTGCACAGCATGAGCAAGCACCACAAAAATAAAAGAAAAAATAAAAACATAGGGCACCATGGCATACACCTATAATACCAGGGGCTTGTGAGGCTGAGGGAGGAGGATCCAAAGGTCAAGGCCAAAGGTAGTCGGCACAACTTACTGAGACCCTGGCCCCAAAAAAGAGGGGAGCCAGGTGCAGTTTTGTGGTAACTTGCCTGTCATACATCACCAGCGCTCCAAAATAAATGATAAAAGTTTTGAAAAATGGTGCGGGGCATGGTGGCACATGCCTGTAATCCCAGCACTCGGGAGGCTGAGGCAGGAGGATTGAGAGTTTGAGGCCAGCCTGGGCTACAGAGTGAGACCTTATTTCAAAAAATAAAGAACAGGAACAACAAGCACAACAAAAGGCGAGGCATGGTAGCACAGGCCTGTAATCCCAGCACTCGACCTTCTGGCCGCGATCCCATTCGCGACAAGGACCTCTACTGTGACGGCCCAAAAGTTCTGTGATGCTCAGGGGCACCTTGGACCTATCACTTCTGTGCTCTTGCCTGCACAGCTTTGCAAGCTGCTGGTATAAAGTTTTGGTTGTTTGAATTATAATTTGTGGATAATTATCATAAAAGTAAGAACCAACCCAAGCGATGCCCAAGCTAAACCAAAGTATTCAAAACTTTAGCAAGATATTTCTTAACGACAGTCTCATGTGCAGTGGCTACATCAAAGCTAGACTTAATCAGTCATTAAAATGTTTTATTTATTTATTTATTTATTTAGCAACGCTGAGGATTGAACCCAGAACCTTCTACATGCTAAGCATACGCTCTACTATTCAGCTATACCTCCTCCGTTTCTTCTTTCTTTCTTTCTTTTTTTTTTGAGTGAGTTGCGACGATAGCTGATTTCATAATCAATTAAAGGATCACAACTCAGTCTGTTTTGTTTCTGCACTCCTCAGGGTAGAACTCGGGGCCTGTGCGTGCCAGGCAAGCACTCTCCCACTGAGCTACACCTGCAGCCCATACCTCAGTTTGAAAAATACTGGTAGAGTTAACAGTAAGTTTGTGTGGGTTTGCGGTATTGGAGATGAAACTGCGGGCCTCATGCATGCCAGGAAAGCACTCTACCACTGATCTACTCCCTTAGCCCCAATTTCTTTCTCTTTCTTCCCCCTCCCCCACCCCTTTTTTTTTGACAAGGTGTTGATATGTTCCCAGACGGGCCTTGAACACCTGGACTCAAGTGATCCTCCTGTCTCAACCTCCCAAAAACCTAGGACTACAGGCATGTGCCACCATGTCTAGTTCTTTTGCATTTTTAAGCGCAATATGAAAACCATATTGAGGGCCGGGCGTGGTGGTGCACGCCTGTAATCCCAGCGACTCGGGAGGCGGAGGCGGGAGGATCGCAGGTTCGAGACCAGAGGCAGTCTGCGTAATTTAGCGAGACGCTATCTCAAAAAGTAAAAAAATAAAAATGGGCTGAGGTGCAGCTCAGTGGTCCAGCACTTGCAGAGCATGCAGGCGCGAGGCCCTGGGTTCAACCCCCAGTACCACAAAAAAAAAAAAAAAAAAAAGAAAAGAAAACCATATTCAGACAATCTTTGACATATGAAACAGCCTAATTAGAACTCAGCAGACATAATGAACAAAAGGATGTAGGCAATGAGCATCAACAGGTGCCAACATCACAAAAGAAAGACATTGTACATCCCGCAACACACCACAACCTGGGAAGCAGGTGTGCTAAAGGAATCAGATCGGAACATAATTAAGCCTCTGGCTCTAATTATCAGCTTACAGAAAATACAAAGATGAACACGTTAAACCACACTACCAGATGCAGGGAGAAGTATAAGCTCAGCGGTGGATCAAGATGCTATTTAGATTTAGATTTTTTGAAAATTTAAATCCATTTATGATCAATGAAAATTTGAACCTCATTGACACTAGATGACATTAAGGATTTTTAAATGGCTTTAAACTATGTTTTTAAAGGAAGCCTTACTTTTTATGGGTATGTATTGAAATATTTACAAAGGAAATATGATACCTTTGATTTTCTCTAAAATAATATAATAAAATAATAAAATAAGCAGTGGCTCCCACCTATATTTCTGGCAACTCTGGAGGTGGAGGCAGAAGGATCGCAGGTTCAAGGCCAGATGCAGCCTGGGTAATTTAGGAAGACTCTGCACTTGCAAAGTATGTGCAAGGACCTGGGTTCAACCCTCAAGCACTGCCAAAAATAAATAAACAAATAAATAATATGGGAAGACAATGACAAATGCTGCCAACAATTTGGAGAAAGGGGAACCCTCATAAATTACTGGTAGGATGTAAAATGATACATTCACTTTGGAAAATAAAGTTTGGCAGGTTCTTAAAAAATTAAACATGGGTCTACAATTGTTAAGTGCCCTGGAATCGGGTCTGACTCATAGTGTTTTCAATGGCTGATTGTTATTCAGGATTGCTTAAGGAGTTTGGCACACGTCCGTCCTTTTCCCATTTTTGCGGTGCTGGGGATTGAACCTGGGTCCTCAGGGAGTGTGGATCAGCACTCTATCAACTTAGCTAAACCCCAGCCCAAGTGTGCAATATGACCTAGCAATTCCATTCCACCCCTGGGTGTCACCCTAGAGAAATGAAGGGTAAGGCAGGAGGATACAGCCCCATAAAGACTTGCACATGAATGTCTGTAGCAATATTATTCCTAATAGTCAAAAGGTGGAAACCACAATCTCAGCATTTGGGAGGCTGAGGCAGGAGGACTGTGAGTTCCTAACCAGCTAGGCTACATAGTGAGACCCTGTTAAAAAGCAAAGCAAAGCAAAGCAAGAAGAAAAGGAAAAAGAAAAAGGAAGGAAGGAGGGAATCCAAAAGTCTGGTAAATGGCTGGTAAAATCCAAAAAGTCTGGTAAACTCCAACTGGTAAATGGCTAAGCAAAAGGTGATCTGCCCATATAACAGAATAGTATTCAAAAATATACAGGAACGCATTACTAACGCGTAGTATAACATTTGTTGTTGTTGTTAGGTGCCGTTGAGTCAGTATCCGCCTCATAGCGACCCTACATACAATAGGCGAAATACTATTGTCAGTGCCTCTCTGCTCTTCACAGGGTTTTCAATGGCAGATTGATTTTGGGGAGTCGGTGGCCGGGTCCCTCTCCCAAGCCTACAGTATCTAGTGTTTCCAGGCGGTCTCCCATCCAAGTACTAGGCAGGCCCAACCCTGCTTAGCTTCCAAGATCTGATGGGATCAGATGCCACAGGGCTACAGCTGCAGGCATAGTATAACATGGACAAACCTAAAAAATGTAAATAAGAAGCCAGGCACAAAAGATCACCTACCATGTGATTCCATTTTTATGAACTACCCAGAAAGAGGAAACCTATTTTAGAGGCACAAGGTAGATTAATGGCTGCCTGGAGCTAGGGGTGAAAATGTGAATTAACTGCAAACCAGCATAAGGGGGTGACTGAAATATTCTATAGCTGCACAGTGCTGATAGTTCCACAACTCAGTAAATTTACTAACAACCAAGGAGTTGTACAATTAAACTGTATGACTTTTATGCTTGTAAATTATACCCTGTTAAAGCTGTTTTTAAAAAGGAATAGAAGCCAGGAGTGGTGGCTCATACTTGTAATTCCAGCACTCAGGAGGATAAGGCAGAAGGATTGCAAGTTGGAGGCCAGAGGCAGCCTACACAACTTAGCAGGACTCTGTCTCAAGGGTGGGAGAAAAAAAGGAACAGAGAGAGGTCAAGAGAGAAGAAATATGAGAATGATGGAAAATAAGGAAGCTGAATTACAAAAGGAAGAACTTCTTTCTAATTGAAAAATAATGAAAAATAGGAACAGAGAAATGATGTGTGTGGGGATGGGGCAGCATTAACTACAGGTTGATAGTTTTTGAGGCCAGATGGCAAGTACGTGGGAATTCATTATACATTTCTGCTTGCTTTGGTGTATCTGAAATTCTCCATGAGAAAAGGGTTCGTTCGTTCGTTTGTTTTTTAAAGATCAATGTGTACTCCTGATATTCAGTGACCTCTTCATATTATTCCTGCCAGTCTGGGTTTCTAACCTGATCAGGTCTATTTCTCTCGATCTCAAGCAAAACAAGACAATCTAAAGCTGCTCTGACAGGCTCTCAGAGGATTTTCATTTCCTTGGGCAAGAAGTTAGAAAGTGTAAGAAAAAATAAATGGTTCCAGTATCGATTATGTAATGAACATGGCGGTACCTACAAAACATGTTACAAAGACGAAAACCATTAAGTAATGTACAGCAACGGGGAGAAATTATCACGAGAAATATGCCAACTCCGGCTGCCTCTACCACTAAGGCTGGTATGCTTTTGTACCTATGGCAACATTGCCAGCATTTATCCAGTGATACCAGGCATGTGGTATTTTAATTCCAGAAATGTTGAAAAAGCACTGGATACGGGGCCAGAAGACATGTCTTAGCGTGCCCTATTGCTAGCTTTGTCTCTAATTTATCAGCTATATGACTCAGCTACATTATTTAATCTATGTCTCTGGACTGTAATCTATAAAATGAAAAGAATTTTAAAGATCAGGAGTCCCTAACCTGGAGCATAAACCTAAGACTCATCGATATGTCTCATCAGGATTATAAGACTTCAGAAAATCCAAAACAGGTTTGTCTGGATTTCAATGTGCAGTTCTCCGGATAGAGGTTCTATTGCTCTCAAAAGATTCTCAAAAGGAACCAAGATTCACCTATTTTCCTGTGGTCCCAAATCATTTTAATCACGATAATTTTCATCTACAAACAACAAAAGCTGATATCCAAAGTATGGGTGTCTCCATCTGGCCAGGTTTTAAAATCTACACTGTTTTATTTTGTTTTCACGCTACTAGAGGGACTGAACCCAGGGCCTCATGCATACTTTGCAAGCACTCTATCACTGAGCTGCACCCCCAAGTCCTTTTTCAATTTTTTTTTTTTTTTAATCTTGAGACAGGGTCTCACTAAGTTACACAGTCTCCTTCTGACCTCAAACTCACAGTCCTCTTACTTCAGCCTCCCAAGTCGCTGGGGTTACAGGCGTGGACCACCCGCGCCCCCTTGTCATTCTGTGTTCTTTAAAGTGTACAATGCCAGGTCAGGTGGCACACGCCTATAATCCCAGTTACTCTGGACACTGTGGTAGGAGGTTCACAGGTTCCAGGAGAGAGGTGACCTGCGCAACTAAGCGAAACTGTATCAGAAACAAAATTAACAACAAGATAAACTCTGTATTGACAAAATACAATGTTTCATTGTTAACGCAACTGTTTTTAACAAGACAAACTTTGTATGTCCCATAAACTTCCTAGAAAACTGGATATTATGAAAATAACGTACAGGGCTTTAGGTCATTAACGATGTACTACTTTTCCACTCCCCTGATATATTAACCTGCCTAACCACCGCAAGGGCTCGGATTTAGCTCAGTTGGTAGAGTGCTGCGCTGCAATCCCTGAGGTAGCGAGTTCAATTCCCAGCACCGCAAAAATGGGAGCAGGACTTGGCAATCCCCAAACAATCTGCCATTGAAAACCCTATGAGACTCGCTATGAGTTGGATACCGACTCCATGGCACCCAACAGTCACCACCAGAGAGAATGTGTAAGCTTTAGAGGACTTTAAACTGGGTGATAAAGGGGCTCATTCTATGCCTATCATAAATCTGTCTTCCTTAAACAATGATCGGAGAGAGGAAGAAAGAGCTACTTAGAAACACATTTTTAAATGCTGGGTTTAAATTCTTAGGCTCGTATTTCAAGCAAGACTTGAAAATCTACCTAGGGATTCTGGCTTTGGACAGTCCAGCGAGCGCCCTAAACTGAAGCAGGAAAGGGAGGCTGAGGTTCACCCCTGTTCACCCCGCCAGGTGCAAGGGCACGGCAGGGCGGAGACGGCGGCCGAGGGAAGTTGGGACGAAAGTTGGAAGCGAGAAGGGAGGAGGAAGAGCAGGCTCCAGTCGGCACGGAACCGACACAGGCCAGCAGCGCCCGCAAGCACGCCCTCCCGAGCCCTCCAGGGCTACGGCGCCGCTCGGCCCCTGCCCCACTGTCAGCTCCGATTTCTGCCCCTCCCGGACGGCCCGAGGACCCCTCCGCGGCGCGCCCAGCCCCGCGACCCCCACAGGCCCGGCCGGACCCCTCTCAGAGAGCTGCCGCGGCCAGGGGCCGAGGGGTGGCCCCACCGCCCAGAGGGCCCTCGGGCCAAAGTTGCCCTCAGCCCCGGGGGAGTGGCCTCGGCCTCCGTCCCCCGGCCCGGCCCTGCCAGGCCTTACTTTGAGTGCCAGGTGGTGGACACGGCCCAGGCCGGGCTCGGCCAGCAGCTGCAGCAGCCCCAGCATCGGGAGCAGCCGGAGGCCCGCGGCCAGCCGAAGACAGCGAGGGCTCGAGGGGCCCAGGGGCGCCGGAGCAGCCATGTTTGTTCCAGCATCACCAGCTGCTTCCTCTCCCGTCCACTTCCGGGGTTGAAGGGCAGCGTCCGCCGGAAGTGTCTGGAGAGGGCTTGCGGCGGACGGCTCCGAGGCACTGGTGTTGTTATGTTGGAGCGTACGGCCCGGGGGTTCAAGGAGGGGGGCTATGCTGGTCCCCTGGGGACCCTTCCGTTGGCCTCTCCTGGGAGGACTTCCGTTTTAGGCAGAAGAAGTGCAGCCCAGTGTGGAGACGCTGTGGCGGTTGCCGTGACAACGGGGGCGGGGCGGGAGCTGCCCGGGCCCCGCCTCCGCCTCGGGGAGCTCTGGGAGCGACCCTGGTCCGCAGGGGGACCCTTAACCGTAGGGTGGGGTGCGCAGGGGCTGTATCTCGGTTCCTGGCGGCTGATTGGGCTGATGTCATCCAGCGTTGACTCGTGGAAAAGATCTTAGAAGTTCATGGCTGGTCGTGGGCCCCTTGTTTTTTTCCCCAGGCCCGCCCTTCCCATGCAAATCTCTGGCTAACTAGTTGCGGTAATAGGATTTGAGTCCTTACGAAACAATCCTTTAGGCTTTTTGTGGCATTTAATCTTTGGAACACTGTGATCAGATTGTTGTTGTTGTTAGGTGCCATCGAGTCGGTATCCAACTCTCTGTACAACAGGGGAAACGCTATTGTCAGTGCTTCTCTGCTGTTCATAGGGTTTTCAATGGCAGACTGATTTTTGGGAGGGGGTTGCCAGGTCCTTCTCCCAAGCCTACAGCTTCTGGTGTTCCCAGGCGGTCTCCCATCCAGGTACTAACCAGGCCCGCCCCTGCTTAGCTTCCGAGATCTGACGGGATCGGATGCCACAGGGCTACCGCTGCAGGCGTGATCAGATAGGAGGGAGGTTTTATTCTCCCCACTTTACAGGTAAGTAGCCTGAGGCTCTGAGAAATTAAGTCGTTTGTTCCAGGTTGAGCTGGGAGCCACAGGGACACGTTTAACTGCTGTATTGCGTTGCCTTGTGCTATTTGATCCCACCTCTAAAGTCTGAGTCTTCACATTTTTCTCTTAATTCTGTGTGGAAAGTTTCTTTCCTGTCACTGAAAACTTTTTAACTGGAAGATTCAGTAGTGGGTTCCCTCCTCATCATTCTTTATCACGGAGTTATAAAACAGGCTTATTAAAATTGCCAATAGATGAGCCAGGAGTTGTTTAATTCTTGTTTTTAGTTTGCCACACAAATAATGCATGCTTTTGTGTGCGTGTGTGACCATTTAGACAAAAAAGAAAATAAAAACCACCAGGAATCCCAATACTAAAAGAATACCAGTGTACTAGTCTGTTTTCTAACAGAATCAGGTTCATAAAGGCGTTTTGGTTTGCTTTGTTTTGTTGTGTTTGTTTTTGTGGGGTTTTTGTTTGTTTTGTTTTATTTGAGACAGAGTCTTTCTGTGTAGCCCAGGCTACCCTGGAACTTCTGTTGATCCTCCTGCCTCAGCCTCCTGAGTGCTGGGATTATAAGCATGCACCATCACTGCAGGCAGGTTCTTAAAATTTTTAAACTGGAACTAGGAACCAAAGTTAACATAATACATTTTATGACACAAAAGTGCTGCACTCAGGTTTAAAAAATTCAATTGGGAAAGTACAGAAAGGCAGATGGGGGGTAAGGAAGGTGATAACCTATGAATTCTTTTCTTGACTCAAAAACCTGTACAAATTCTGTCATACCCTCTGCAAGGACAAAAGGAGGACGCTGAGATGGAGCCAGAAAGATTGTAGCTTATCTTAAAATACAGGTTTGAACAGAACTTTATAGGTAAAGAAACTGAGAACAAGAAACTGTTGAATTATTATTTTGTGAATCCGTGCAGGGAGTAGATTTATTTACTGAATGATTAAGTACGGCCAGTGTTCTGTTAAGAATCTTATATATACATTATCTCACTTAACATCACAAAACCTTATAAGGTGTATACTTTTATTCCTATTTTTCAGATGAGGCTTAATTAATTAATTTATTCAAGGGCAGTCTGTTCATCTATAAGTGACCCAGCTGGAACTCTCATCCAAGCCCGATTCACAAAGCTCAGAACAAAACCTCTGTCTTGCATTGTTGTAAAGAAGATCCCTAGATAATCAAGCTCCATCCACCTTACTTAACACGTATGAAAACAATTCCAGGGAACCTAAACAACTTGATCAAGATCACACAATCAGTTGGGTAATTTTTGGTAAACATGTTTAAAACCAGGACTGGAAACCTCAACTGCTTCAGAATATGATCTTGGCTTCTTGCACGGTACTTCACGTGGCTTTCTAATTTTCATAATTTTTTTTAATAAAAAGTAAAGCCCAGGCAGGGAGTAGTGGCATACATCTGTAATATGAGTGACTTGAGAGGTGGATGCAAGAGGATCACAGGTTCAAGGCCAGAGTCAGCCTGTGCAGTTTAGCATGACTGTGTCTCAAAATAAAAAATGATAGGAGGCCTGGGGGTGTTGCTCAGTGGTAGAGCATTGGCAAAGTATGCTTAAGGCCCTGGGTTCAACCCCCCAATAATGGGGGGAGAAAAGGTAAAGCCCAGAATCTGAGCAACCAATACATTATTAAATGAAATGTTAGAGAAACTTTCAGAAAGCATTTTCAAAACCACCCACTGAGAGGGTAGCTTAGCAGCAGAGTGTGTGCTTAGCACGCATGAGGCCCTGGGTTCCATCCTCAGGGCCAGAAAAAAATTTTAAATGAAAAATTGGCTCTGTGAGTTGAATGGTGGATCACAGCCTGCAATCACAGCTACTTAGGAGGCTGAGGCAGGAGGCTTGCAGGTTCAAGGCCAGAGGCAGCCTGCACAACTTAGACCGTGTCTTGAAAAAATACATACCAACACTATGAAAGAACATAGTAGGGATGCAAAATAAGTGATGTTCTCTTTTGGGTAGCAAGAAGAAGAACTATTATTGTTTGCTGTTAGGTACCATTGAGATGGGTCTGACTCATAATGACCCTATGTACAATAGAAAGAAACACTACCCAACACTGTGCCGTGCATACAATCATTTTTTACATTTTAGCTCATTGTTGCAGATGCTGTGTCAATTCCTCTAGTTGAGGTTCTTCCTTTTTTTCATTGACCTGCCACTCTCCCAAACATGATGTTCTCTAGAGATTGGTCCCTCCTGACAACATGTCCAAAATATATAAGATACAGTCTAGCCATCCTTGCTTCCAAAGAGCACTCTGATTGCACTTTTTCTAGGGTGGATCTGTTGTTTCTTTTGGCAGTCCATGGTATATTCAATATTTGTCTCCAGCCCCATGATTCAAAAGCATCAATTCTTCTCCTGTCTCCCTTACTCAGTGTCCAGCTTTCACAACCATATGATGCGAATGAAAATACCATGGCATGAACCAGGCACACCTTCATCTTCAGTGTGACATCTTTACTTTTCAACACTTTAAAGAGAACAACTTTTCCCAATGCAACGTGTCTTTTGATTTCTTGACTGCTGTTTCTGTAGGTGTTGATCGTAGAACCAAGTAAATCGAAAACCTGGACAACCTCAATCTTTTCTCCATTTTATCACAGAGTTGCGTACTGATCCAGTTGTAGGAATTTTTTGTGAAGGCAGTAGAAGTAATTATTGTTGCTAGGTGCAGTCAAATCATGTGCAACTCATAGCAACCCTCATAGGGTTTTCAATGGCTGACTGTTTTGGGATTGCCGAGGGAGTGGATTGACAGGTCCTGCTCCCATTTTTATGGTGCTAGGAATCGAATTTTGGAACCTCAGAGACTGCACAGCAGCACTCTACCAATTGAGCTAAATCCCAGCCCAGTAGAAATAGTAGAGACAGTTAAATGATACTTACTTTCTTTTGAAACTAAATGTTAAAGGAATATGTGAATTGTACGTGTAATTTTTATTTACAGGTATTTATTTACATTTATTTATTTTGTGGTTCTGGGGACCAAATCTCATGCATGCTAGGCAAGTGCTCTACCACTGAGTGATATCCCCAGCCCTATTTTTTTACTTTATAAAGTTGAATGGTATTTATTAAACCCTCTGGTTTTAAATTTGAGTATAATACTAAAAATGGAAAGTGCAGGTATTCTCAATCCCATTTAATGATATAAATATTTTGGAATTGAGAGGAATAAAAATCAAAACTGGTTACAAAGCATTTGAAAACTTGTTACAAAGACTTGATGTGAGGCAGGCATGGAGGCACCTGCTGGTAATCCCAGCACACGGGAAGGTGAGGCAGGGTTGCCCTGGGTTCGAGGCCAGAAATTCTGAGAAAATTGTTACCTTGGCAGTTGTATTCAAGCACATGACTTCAGAGTTTCAAGGAAAGACTATTTGCATAATCATGTTGAGTAACAGAACAAGTTACGCCTGCTTCTCCCTGGCAACCTTTCCAAAGAGCGCTATAAAGTACTGACTGAAAAGGCCTCAGGACTAGGGAGGCAGGAAGGACTCATCTCTTAAATCTGGCTTTGAGACATTCTTAGGCAAGTGCATTTTTTTTTTCTTCTTTTTGTGGTCCTTGAGGGCTGTACCCAGCGCCTCACACATACTTTGCCAGTGCCCTACCCCTGGGCTACACCCCTAACCCACTTTTACTTTTTAAATCTTGAGTCAGGGTCCTGCTAAATTATGCAGGCTGCCTCTAGCCTCAAACCTGCGATCCTCCTGCCTCCACTTACGGAGTTGCTGGAATTGCAGGTGTGAGCCACTGTGCCTGGCTGCATTTTATTTTTCTATTTTCTCTAACTGCAGGATCAACTAAAGGTGGCTACTACTAGCCAAAAGTGTGGTTGGAATATAGTGCTACTGATAATGTTTGGCATCAATTTGGATATTTCCAGGAACCTTTTAAGTAACGAATGGGTTAATAGTCTCCAGTTGTAATAAGGTATAGTTGCTCCTTCCCTTTTTTCTTATCAAATGATCTGGTATTTCAGACCAAACACCTATAAATACAGTATACAAAACGAGAGGCAAATTGGGTCTACCAAGAAATATACAGTACTCAAAAGTCAAATATTGCTTTCATTCTTTGACTTAAAGCACCATATCTTCCAGGATTGCAGCTAAGGTTATCAGGCCTTTCTTGGGACCTGGAAGAAGCCCTTGAGGGCATCTTTTTGTATAAAGTGATCATGGAAAAGTTAAGTCCTGTCAGGTAGGGTGTCAGTAAGATGGCCCTGACTGATCTTCGATCCTGTGGGTTGGAGATGAACTTCAAAATCATTTCTCCTCAACCTGGTGGAACAGTGTGTGACTTTCTTGGCCACAGGACAGCCAATTTTTCATGACTTTATGACATTTTTCCAAAACTTCAGGGAAATTTGATTGTCAGGTATGAAAGTTAGTTGCAGCTTTAATATTGTTGTTGTTCTTAAGTGCTATCCAGTCGTGTCCAACCCATAGCGACCCTTCTAGGGCTTTCAATGGCTGATTGTTTCAGGATTGTCTTGGGAGTGGATTGCCAGGTCCTTCTCCCATTTTTGTGGTGCTGGGAATTGAACTCAGGACCTCAGAGACTGCAGCACAGCGCTCTACCAACTGAGCTAAATCCCAGCCCCAATCCTAAATTTCATAATTTTATCCTACTCCAACCCCTTCACTAGACTGCTCTCTTGGGTCCTTAGTGGAGGAAGGCAGTCCCCACTTACCACAGCTCAATTTACAGTTTTCAACCTCATGATGAGTTTATTGGAGTATTAAATGCATTTTTGACTTATGGCATTTTCTTTTTTTTCTTTTTTTTTTTTTTTCTTTTTGCTGTATTGGAGGTTGAACCCAGGGCCTTTTGCTTGCGTGCTTTGCAAGTGTTGGACCACTGAGCTGCACCCCCTGCCCATTTTTTTTACCTTTTGAGACAGGGTCTCACTAAATTACTTAGACTGCCTCTGGTCTTGAACTTGTGATCCTCCTGCCTCTGCCTCCCGACTTGCTGGGATTACCGGTGTGCACCACCGCATCCAGCTATTTATGACATTTTCTAATTAAAGTAGGTTTATTGGGATGGAACCCCCTTGTAAGTCAAGCTGCATCTGTAGTTTGCTGAAGAAGTGGGAAATTTTAAGGTAAAAGTGGATGGAAGCTATTTTAAAAAGTGCTGAGCCAGGTGCAGTGGTATACACCTGTAATCCCAGCGACTCAGGAGGCAGAGGCAAGAGGATCGCAAGTTCAAGGGCAGAGCCTGTGTAACTTAGCGAGACCCGGACTCAAAATAAAACAATAAAAAGAAGCTGGGGGTGCAGCTTAGTGGCAGAGCGTTTGTAAAGTATGGGGAGGCCCTGAGTTCAGCACCAGCACAGAAAAGAAAAATCCTGAGAATGTCATTAGGGATCCTTTACCAATAGACAACCAGTCAACTGTAGTTCAGGCGAGATGGTCTTGGTGAATCAGATATGGTTAGTGGATTACTTTCCTTGATATAAGAAACAACAAAGGAAGGGGAAGGGAACCAATACCTGTGCCCTTGTGTGTGAAGCATTTATTACATTTATTACATATATTCTCCTTTTTAATCTTTGCAATAATCTTTGAAGTAGCAGTATTTCCATTTTGTTGTCGTTGTTGTTAGGTGCCATCGAGTCGGTATCCAACTCATAGCGACCCTACATACAACAGGCAAAACACTATTGTCAGCGCTTCTCTGCTATTTACAGGGTTTCCAATGGCTGATTGACTTTTTGGGAGTGGGTTGCCAAATCCTTCTCCCAAGCCTACAGCACCTGGTGTTCCCAGGCGGTCTCCCATCCAAGTACTAACCAGGCCCGACCCTGCTTAGCTTCTGAGATCTGATGAGATCGGACGCCACAGAGCTACAGCCACAGACATTTTCATTTTAAGAGGAGGAAATTGAGGCTTAGAGAAGGAAAGCTCTACTGTTGCCTATATAGTTATCCACATCTGTACAACCAAAGCACACTCACCCCCAGCTCCTTTACTTCAGCATCTTAATAACCTATAAGGCCCCCCTCTTTATCAATGAGGAAACTGAAGCTCAGAGATTCTAAATAAGTTGCCAAAGGCCACACCTAGTGTGTAGTGAACATTGGGATCCCACTTCAACACTTACAAAACTCTGTCTGCTTTAAAGCCTCATGTCTATCTGTAGCTATCATTTTTTTGTTGTTAGGTGCCATTGAATCAGGCCCAACTCATAGTGACCCTCGTAGGGTTTTCAATGGCTGATTGTTTCAGGAATGGGCTGCCACATCCTCCTGTTTTTGAAGTGCTGGGAATCAAATCAAGGCCCTCAGCGCAGAGCAGCACTCTACCAACTGGGCCAAACCCCAGCCCATAACTATAATAGATATCTATATATCTGTTGTTGCTATTATGTGCCATCAAGTCAGGTCCAACTCATAGCAACAATCACAGGGGTTTTATTGGATGATTGTTTCGGGATTGCTTCAGGAGTGGATTGCCATGCCCTTTTCCCATGTCTATATATCTAAGCCCCTGATTTAGATGCCTATGATTTGCAAGCAGGGTTAGAATTGAAAAAAAAAAAAAAAAAAAGCCTAATATAGTTATTTGCTTCTGACTACAGAAACCTATACAGGGTCTCTCTTCTGTTTGTCCGTATACCTTATTTCAGTGCTAAAATTTTCTATGTGGTTATTCAGTGGCAATGTATAGAGAATCACCCATCAAGATCACAACTGTGTAAATCAGTGCTCCCTGGAACAGGTGAAACAGGTGTACCTAGCCCAGGACAACCGCCTAGGTAATTCTGGCATTTACATAGAGGTAAAACAGGTGTACATAAGCCAGGCCAACCTCCTGGGTAATGCCAGCATTTATACAGAGTTCAGAATACCCCTTGTGTGACATGATTCCCAGGAAAGCCAGGTCATAGTAGTTTACGAGTGAAAATCCCTTGTATTAGAATCACGCCCTCTTACTCTAAGCCCCTATGTGTTTGTCAGCTTCTTATGCTGTGGGGACTTGCATGTTGCTCTGGTGATGGACGCTATGCCACTGGTATTGCAGATATTAGCAGGGCCATCTATGGTAGACAGGTTTCAGCTGAGCCTCTAGACTAAGACAGACCAGGGAGAAGGACCTGGCAGCCCACTCCTGAAACAATTTGCAATTGAAAATTCTATCAACAGCAGAGAAACACAATCAAATATAGTAGGGGGAAATAAGCTCCCCTGGAAGGCATTCAGGAAGGGACTGGGGAAGAGGTGCCTCCTCAAAGTAGTTGTTGTTGTTAGGTGCTGTCCAGTCAGGTCCAACTCATAGTGACCCTCACAGGGTTTTCAATGGCTGATTGTTTTGAGATTTCTTCGGAAGTGGATTGACACGTCCTTCTCCCATTTTCTGCGGTGCTGGGGAGCGAACCTGAGTCGTCAGAGAGTGTGGAGCAGCACTCTCCCAACTGAGCTAAACCCCAGCCTTCTCAAAGTAGAGTCAACCTTAACGATAGGAATAGAGGTAAGCCTGGTACCTCCTCTTTCTGGTGTGGCACAACTCAAAATAAGAAGAAAGATAGCCAGGCTCAGTGGCGCACACCTTTAGTCCCAGTGGCTCAGGAGGCAGAGGTAGGAGAATAGCAAGTTCCTGGCCAGAGGCAGCCTGCGTAACTTAGTGAGACCCTGTCTCAAAAATACAAAGTAAAAAATGGGCTGAAGGTATGACCCCGTGGTTGAGCACTTGCAAAAAGCATGCATAAGGCCCTGGGTTCAACTCCCCGGTACCAAAAAAAATAAAAAATAAAAAATAAAAAATAAAAAAATGAGAAGAAACAGTGACTGCAACAATGGGCTCGAACACAAAAAGATCACGTACGTGGCAGAGTGTATGGTAATGTTTCATCCTGTTGTACATAGGGTTGCACGGGTTGGACCTGACTTGATGGCACCTAACAACAACAAACTTACTCTAAGGGAAACTGAGATGGATTTAGTTCTTTCTAAAAAATAAAAAATATATATGATGCCACACTTATTTGCCTTTATCCTGGACCCTGTTGTTTCCATCACTTCAAGATTAATGGTGTCTTTCTCCTTTATTTTCTGATGAGTCCGACTCTTTCAAACATTCTCCAGTTACCACCAAAACTTAATCAAGTTAAAGATGTTTTCAGTGTGGTAACTCAGTTCCATATAGGTCTGCCGTGGCTTTTAATGGGTTCTTATAGCTAACAATTTCCTGCTTACTCATCTTAAAACGTTTCATCTTCACATGGTCTCATTTTTTTCTTCTAGTATCGCTTCCTCTTCTTTTTTCTTTCTTTCTCTCTCTTTTTTATTTTACTTTATTTTTGCAGTACAGGGAGGTGGGGATGAGCCCAGGGCTTTGTGATTTGTAAGTGCTCTGCCACCAACCTGTACCCCCAACCCTTTGTTTATTTTTTATGTTGAGACAGGGTCTCACTAAATTACTCAGGCTGCTTCTGGTCTTGAACCTGCCTCCGCCTCCCAAGCAGCTGGGATTTTAGGTGTGAGTCACCACACCTGGCTCCTTTCTTTTTGAAGCAGCAGGTTGAACCAGGCATGTAGGTGCCTCCCTGTAATCCCAGCGCTGGAGAGGCAGAGGCAGGAGAATGGAGAGTTCAAGGCTTAGTCTTGAACATGGCAAGACCCTATCTCAAGAAGCAAAATAAAACAAGCAAATACAGACAATAAGACAGCAGGTTGTTTTACCCCTGGATTAGCCTATTTTTTGCAGGCGGTCACTCTGTTTTTGAGAGTCTCCAAGAACTCAGCCAAGACTGGCTCATTGTATTTGACTGGAAAAACAAAAAAATTCAAGCCTTGGCAGGAAGGGAAATTGAGGGTGATTACTGAGATAGTATCTTGCTAGATAATCTGCATTTTATTTATTTCCAAGTTTCAGCAGACTAAACTGTGCCACATTGTTTAAATTTCCAACCCCTCCAACTCACTCTATTAATCAGCCTTGGCAAGGAGATGGCTAGCCATTCTGTTTGTTAAATATGTAGCTGCCGCTGGTAAAGACTGCTCAGATCTGGTAACTGTGACAGCAAAATATTTAAACAGACACAGAAACGGGGAGCTGGGAACTTGTAACTGAAAAGACACCAAAAGGATTTTAATCGTTTCAATGTAACTGCCCAACAAAGGAAGTGGATTTTGAGGTGTATCTTCAATTGTATTTCAGCTCCGCCCTTTCTCAGAAGAGAAAGATAAGCAGGTTGAGAGTTAGGGGTGGGGTTGGAGAAACAATCTTTAAGAGGGGACACTTTTGGGGAATCCATGGCTTTTCAGGAAAGGCTCCAGTAGTATCATGAACTGAAAGTGCAAGAAACTTTGTGGCGAAAGTGCCTAGTGATCATGAGGAAATAGTTGGAACTCCAAAAATCCCCCAAAGCTTGTGAAGAACCTTCTTGTGGACCCTTGGAATATACAGAGGAGGAGTCTGTATCTCCTGATAAAATGAACTCTGCGTTTACCAGCAACTGGCCAGACGCTCATCTCTCTGATCGATACCATCGTACGGTGAGACATATTTGTCATTGCCTCTCCAAGGCCACCCAGCCAGTACCTGCGGGAGGCAGGCTTTGAACCAGAGAAGTTTTATCTGTGGAGCAGCAGCGCCCCTGCCTTCCCTCCAGGTCGTAAGGTGATTGCACGCCTGAGACTCTCGGCTGAGCAAGTAGGGAATCATTGGTTCACAGATTAGAAATCACGGGGGGCACGCCCCTGAATTCCTTCCCCAGCCACGCGTAGTTTCTCGGTCGCTCTTTGCCTCGAGGTCTCAGTCCGTACGGCGCCCAGACGTCACCGTCCCAGGCCCCACTCCCACTGCCCGAGCTGCCAGACTCCTCGGGCCTCCGCTGTTGCGGAGCCTCCGAGGCAGGGGCGTCTAAAGCGGCGCGCTGACCTCTGCGGAGCGCGGTGACCACGCGGGCCGGCCAGGCTCCCAGGCGCGCGATCGTCTTAACAGCAGCGCGCTCGGCCGCGCACAAGTCCCGAAGGAATCGGAGGGGGGGTGCCCTCGAGGTCCAGGTCCCGGCGGCCGCGCGCGCCTCACTCCGCTCCCTTCCGGACTCCGGGAGCCAGGCCCCACCGACCAAGGGAGCCTGAGGGAAGGGCGGCCGGGCCGGGGCGGGGCGCGCGCGCGCGTGCGCGAGCTGTCAGGCCGGCCCCGCCCCCGGCGCCCCGCCCCGGCCCGCCCCGCCCCTCCCCCGCGCTCCGGTGTGGGGCGGGCGGGCGCTGCGGCGGCGGCTGCGGCGGCGGCTTCCTCGGGCCATTTTGCCGTGGAGCGGCGCGGAGGAGGAGCCGCCGAGCCAAGCAGGGCCGGGTGCCGCGAGCCGGAGGAGGCGGCGGCCGCGGGGACCTCGAGGGGCGAAGCGATCGCCGGGGAAGGGGACCCGGGAGCCGCGCCCGCCGCGCGGAGCGCCCCTCCCCGCCCCTTGCACCATGAGCTGGGGCTCCGAGCTCTGGGTGAGTGAGGGGCCTGGCCTGGGCGGGAGCCTCGGGTCCCGCGCTCCTTGCCTGCCTTCGCGGGCCCTGCGTGCACGCCCGCTCGCCTTCTGCAGGCGCGGGGGGCGCCGTGCGCCCTCGCCAGCCCGATCAGGGGCGCGGGGCTGGGTCCCCCGAGGCCGGAGGAGGAGGTGGGTGTCGGGTCGCCCTCAGGGGGAGGCGCGGGTCCGAGTCCCCTGGGCCCGAGCGGGCGGGGCAGAGCCGAGGTCTCTCGGGAGATGCCCCGGGGGGCGCCGAGGCCCGGGCCGTGCGGGGCTGCGCAGTTGCGCGGCGCCCGGGGCCTGGGTTCCCGGGGCCGCTTTCTCGCCGCGGAGGTGCGGGCAGGGCCCCCAGCTCTTTCCGGGGGCAGGGAGGGCTCGGCCGGCGCAGGGGCGCACGTCTTGGGTTTTGGGGTGCCAAGGACTCGAAGGGAAGTCTTCTCCCCAGGAGAGGGGACTTAAGCCCCGGTGCGGTTCGGGGCGCAGTTGTAGTTCTCTGGGACAGCTCAGCCTGAATCCGAGGGGCTGCGGCGGTTCCCCCCGGGGGGGGCAAAGTAGTGGGAGTTGGAGGGGGGCTCACGTTATCACAAAGGGACGTTTGCGGGGCGAATCACCCCGGACGGCTGCGCTGAGGACCGAGTTCCAAACGAGGGAGGCTGGCCGTGAGGGGCGCCTCGGCGGGGTCCTTGTCCTGAGGGTGCAGGTGAGTGAACCCGCAGCTCTGTGTCCTGAAGCCTCGGGAACGAGGGCGATCTGGGGGCGCCCAGGCAGTTCACAGGCCATCTGTGGGAAGGAGAGGCTCTTGGCCGGGGGCCGGAGCCCGTGTCCCTGCCTTCCCCTGGATTCCTGGGGAAGTGGCTCGGCGCGAGAGGACAGTGCAGTGGCCAGGGGGAGGAGGGAACGGAATCTCATGATTGCGCCGAAATGCGCTCAAGATGTATCGTTTCCCGTGATGAACTCCGAAGCGCCTGCTGACTACCTTTTGGAATTCCATTTGTGAAGGGTTGTTGTTGTTGTTAGGTGCCGTCGAGTCGGTATTCGACTCATAGCGACCCTCATAGGGTTTCCAATGGCTGACTGTTTCGGGATTGCCTTGGGAGTGGGTTGCCAGGCCCTTCTCCCATTTGTGCGGTGCTGGGAATTGAACTCGGGACCTCAGAGACTGCAGCGCAGTGCTCTACCCACTGAGCTAAATCCCAGCCCATTGTGAAGGGTGTGGGGGAGAAAGTGTGGGGTGGCGGCTGCTGTCTGAGAGGAGGCCAAGAGATCTCATGTCAACATAAAACAAGGTTAGAGCGACTATGGAAACAGTGCATCCTCCCTTTTTTAATTTGTGGCTTTAATTGTTTTTTTGACATAAGCATATTTTAGGCTCTGAAGCAGCTAGTATTCTTTTTTTTTTTTTTTTTGGTGGTGGTACTGAGGGTTGGACCCAGGGCCTGGTGCCTGCATGCTCTGCAAGTGCTGGACCTCTGAGCTGCACCCCCAGCCCATATTTATTTTTGGAGACACAGCCTAGCTAAGTTATGCAGACTGCTGCTGGTCTCGAACTTGCGATCCTCCTGCCTCTGCCTCCCAAGCTGCTGGGATTACAGGCGTGAGCCACTGCACCCGTCTAGCAGCTAGTATTCTTAATACCAAACTCCCAAGGGCAATGTTGTTGTTGTTAGGTGCCGTCCAGTCGGTATCCGACTCATAGCGACCCTCTGTACGACAGGGGAAACACTATTGTCAGTGCTTCTCTGCTGTTCATAGGGTTTTCAATGGCAGATTGATTTTTGGGAGGGGGTTGCCAGGTCCTTCTCCCAAGCCTACAGCTTCTGGTGTTCCCAGGCGGTCTCCCATCCAGGTACTAACCAGGCCCGACCCTGCTTAGCT
>VMDO01020707.1:0-36952 GCA_007922755.1 Pedetes capensis
CACCTTTCTCCACAGTGCGGTGGGATGACTTAGTATCCCCTCTGGTGTGTCTGGGGTCCAGGCATATGTGTGCCCGTATGTCTGTGGAGATTGCGTCTGCATGACTGTCCCGCCACAACAGGAGAGAGGGAGCCGCGTTTCAGCTCTGGATGTGTACTGCTGGCACTGGTTACCCACCGCCACAACAGGAGGGAGGGTGAGATTCCGTGCTGACTCATCAGAAAACTTGCAGTTTGTGTCCCGCGGGCAGGGTGACAGTGTGATGTCAAGGTTGCATGCTGTGTTGGGTCCGGCTCCCCTGGGTGTGTGGGCAAAGTCCCCTCCGAGTCTCCAGGATTCTATCCTGCCATCTTGTCCTGTGCTGTAGTCGTGTTGGGAACTTCACCGCTGGCGGTGAACTGCTCCACCAGTTTCTGCCGAAAAGGAGCTCCCCGGCCGCGCACGACTTAGCCGCCTCCACAAGCCCCCGACCTCTCCGCAGCACAGTGGGGTGATTTGGGCTCACCTCTGATGTGTCTGGGATCCGGGCATATGTGTGCCCAATTTTCTGTGGAGTTCACGACCATAGGCCTGACCAAATATTGGTACCAAGCAATTAAGGTTCAAATAGTTTTTAACTAAAATGTTTTTTCTTCACAATGCTGTTGTTCATAGGTGCCCACTGAGTCAGGTCCAGCTCATACCAACTCTTAGAGGGTTTTTGAGGCTGATTATTTAGGGATTGCTTGTGGAGTGGATTGCCACATCCTTCTCCCATTTTTGTGGTGCTGGGAATCAAACTCAGGTCCTCAAGAGAATGAAGAGTAGCACTCTACCAACTGAGCTAAACCCCAGTCAACTTTCTTTCCAATAGTCACATATTATCAGATAACTAAAAAAAAAGATAAATCTAGCTGGGCACCGTGGCGCATGCCTGTAATCCCAGAGGCTCGGAAGGCAGAGGCAGGAGGATCACAAGTTCAAGACCAGAGGCAATCTGCATAATTTAGTGAGACTCTGTCTCAAAAAGTAACAAAATGGGCTGGGGGTGCAGCTCAGTGGTCCAGCACTTGCAGAGCATGCAAGTGCGAGGCCCTGGGTTCAACCCCCGGTACCACAAAAAAAATAAAAAAAGATAAATTTGCATTTACCTAAATAAATTGCCTGGTTTATATGAGAACTCATTCCAGTTTAGCAAATATGTAAGTACATGGTGTCTGGTAAGAAGCCGAAAACCCATAAATTCAAACAGACCTTTACTGGGAGAAGCTGCCAGGGCCGTCTCTAGCAAAGTAGAAAGCAGCAGCTGCGAGAAGGAGTTAAGCTTTTATGGACTCTAGGTGGGAGGGGGAAGGGGTGATTGATGTGTCACATCAGGATATGTAGGAAGTGGGTGCATGAAGGGTTCTGATAGGCTGGAAGAGGGAAAAGGAAGTAGTCATCAGTTGCTGACTGGGGCAGATTTCAAGTCAAGTTTTGGCAGGCTTTTTGAGGACTGGGCGATAGTGGGTAGAAGAAGGCACCACCTTATAGGGAGTTGTCATTTTGTAACAGGTCCTACCTAACACATGGTTGTTGTTATTGTTGTTAGGTTCTGTCGAGTAGTATATAACTCATAGCAACCCTTATAGGTTTTTCAATGGCTGATTGTTTTGGGATTGCCTTGGGAGTGGATTGGCATATCCCTCACCCATGTTTGTGGTGCTGGGAATCAAACTTGGGACTTCAGAGACTGCAGAGTGGCACTCTACCAACTGAGCTAAACTCCAGCCTCCTAACACATGGTAGGCACCCGATCAATGTAGACTGACTGAGTTACAAAAATTCATTACACTTCTATAAACAAACTCAAAAATTTTTTTCAGTATGGTAGACTATCATCAAATAGAAAGTACAACATGCTGACATCTCCATATACAAATTCTCTGAAGGCATTAGTCTCAATACTGGCTATCAATAAGAACCAAGACCAGGGGCTTTTTATATTTTAAACACTAATCAGAATCCAGAAGTCTAGATTTTTTTTAGTGTCACAAGCAATCCTGATGCAAACCTGAATTGAGATCTATTATCTGTAAGACCTCTTGTTATTAACAAAAATGTCTATATAAAGTATGTAACGGAATCAGATATTCTCACTAAGCTCCTGACATATACAACCACATGGGGTGTGTGTGTGTGTGTGTGTGTGTTTCCAAGCAACTTCTCTATTTGTCCCTGCACAGGTGACAATAAAGAAAGCCAATGCCAAAGAGAAGTGTTAAGTCAGCAAAAAATTTGCATTCCATAGCCTATTATTCTCTCAAAATGTTGTAACTACTCCATAAAACTATTAGTTTTCATTTTCTGCAGGTATAACAGTTATTATTATTATTCAGCTACTCTTGGTTATTTACTAATTATGTTTTTATTGAAATAGGCTTAAATCAACATGCATCTTCAAAGGGGAATTTTCGTTTTGTTATTTAACTCTAACAGATAATACAAGATGACTTTGTGTCCAATCTACTGGGATGTCCAGGCACTCAAAAGCAAAGAAGAGATTCTGAGACAGATTAGGAGAACCCAACCCTTCCCAAAGGAATATTTTTCTCTTCCTTGTAAAGGCATTAGCTAGGGAGGAAGTGCTGTACTGAGTTTAATGGAGAATGCTAACTTCTAACAGAATCTTGGTTTCTCTAAAAAAATAAAGTTTTTAATTCTCTGTGAATTATACATAACAAGAGAAGCTCTTTGCATTCAGATTATCATACACACTTTTTCATTTCTTGTCACTGCTTTTTAAAATGTTCTTTTCCATTTCTTCATTTTAAACAATCAAAGCTGTCAGAGGGCAGTGGGAGCAAGTGCCAACAGCTCAGCCAGTCAGCTTAGCTGCAGATGCCACTGCCCTAAGGTGCAACCAGACAGCCATACCAGGCCTACCAGACAAGGTGGAGGTAAGCCAGGGTAGGGACTGCCCTCTACAGTAGTAGTGGGCATCTGTGTCGGCCCCAGCAAGCACCATGGTCCACTCCCCACTATTCCTCTGACAGCTGCAGTGGCCCAGATAATGAACTGACAGCTAATGTCCCAGGTTAGGTAGAGATCTGGGCCAGATCAGAGGCTGCTGCTATCATCCCTGCAGCACCACCAAAACAGCCTTGGCTATGATCATCACTGCCACTGCTCCTGGCAATGCTACTCACCACTTTAGCATCAACACTTTGGCAAATGCCTTGGGGGATATCAAATGGATGGCTACTCTGGTGGCTCAACCAGGTGCCATTGTAACAGTGGTGAAGGCCCTGATCCACTTGCTACTACTGCTGCAGCCGCACTAGGAGCCTTGGAACTTTGAACCAAGTTTGGAGGCTACATTCCCCTACCACTCCTTTTACAAGGCCTAATGAATGTAATATCACCACCATCATGGTTTCCCAGACTGCTCCACTGTCACAGCTGCTGTGGTTACCTAGAAGGCTTCATTTGTCCACTACTGTGACTATTCCAGATGTCCCTTCCCACACTGCAACCACTTCAGATGTCTCTACTCTGGTTCATGAGAACCATCCCCCTCACCAATGACAGCCAAGACAGATAGGCACAGACTAGCAGGACAATGCAAAAAGTCTGTGGTTAGCAGTCAGGAGACTGCACATGCGTGGGCCTATTCCTTTTGGCGATATAAGCAGCATTCCTCTCACCCTCATCAGGACAGTCTGGGACCTCTGTCCCCTGCACTGCCCGCTGTCCCTGTGATGCAGCACTGGCCCCAATAAAGCCTCACTGGGATGGCTTTATTGCGGATTCATGACTTTTTATCTCAGGTAGAGAGGGCTGAACCAGTTGTACTAAAAGCTGGTAACACCAAGGGCTGCTGGCCCAAAGAATGTCTAACAGCCAGATAGCTGCTGAAGAGCTCCAGAGAGCTACTGAAAGCTGAGAGTTGCTGGGAGAGCTGCAGAAAAGTTTCTGGAGGAGGTACAAAATAGCTTCTGGGAGAGCCACAGAAGATCTGCCAGGGGCTACTAGTTCCAGCTGCAAAGAGCAGGGGAGAGCTGCTAACTCTGGCTGCTGAGAGCTGCTAGGAGGGCTGCGAAGAGCAACTGGAAAAGCTGTTAACAATAGCTATGAAAAGCCACTGTCACTGAAGAACTCAGGGATGCTAACACTAAGAACTGAGAGCCACAAGGGACTCACAACCTCACAGCTTAACACTAAGAGAGCTCTATTTTGCCTTTTCATGATTTCTATCCAAACTGAGCAAAAGAACAGGTAGTTACTTCTACTTCCAGGTTGACTCATTTTTCTCCCAGACATAAATGAAAAAGTGGCTCAGTTTCTTGTATTGAAGGTAAAATCATAGAAGCTTCTGAGAACAGGTAAGATTGTTATCCTTTTCTTAAGGCAAGCATCCTCCTTCCAAACTATTCTTTTGCCTAAAAGATGGCAACCAGAGAACAGATTTATCAAGGGAAAGGTTTACTTTCCCTTACCACTTCATCTGCAGTCTCAATTTCTCTTAGGCATTATGACTCCTCTCATTCATTCTAACTTTCCCTCCTCTTGTTTCTTGAGAATTCTCTTTTCTGAATCCAAATTCTATTCCTAGCCAGACACAAAAGGGAAGTAAAGTATTGAGAACAATACTCAGCACCACAGAAAGTATGACAAACATATTACTTCTTGTTAATGTATTGTGGTGCTACTTGATACACTTTGGGGCATGAGACAGTCTAACCTATGGTACAATATTCAAGTAACATTGTGCTTCATTCTAAGAAGTAAAAGTGGCTGCCACATTCTATTCTTGAACTACTCTGGAAATCTTCCTGAATAAATAATTACAATAATTAGCAAGCATTCAATCACAACAAAATCTCAAACTTACCCTTATCTTAGGACTTTTGCCTTAGGTGTTCCTTTGAAAGGTTTTTCCTTGGATCTTCATATAATAAGATAGTTTCCTTCTTGTCATTCACACTACAGACATTTAAATGTCACTTCCTCAAAGAGATCTTCTTTGACTATCCAATCTAAAATATCTTCCCAGTCATTATCATTCTATCAGTAACCACTCTTTTGCCATTTGTTTCCCTGACTATCCTCTCCATGTATCCTCTTTATTTTAGAGACTGTTAAGTTCCACCAGTGAGGGACCTCTTCTCTGACATTCATCACTCTACCCTCCAACATTTACAAAAGTAATTTGTCACAGAGTAGACATTCAATAAATTTTTGTTAAGTGAATAAATGAGTAAATAAGCAAACACTCTATAGGGAAAAGATTACCCTCATTTTACACATGAAGAAAGTGAGGCTCACAAACTCAATTACCAGATTGCAGAATACAGAACTAGCCTCACACTTAGTACCAAAATCAAATCATGAATATTTTGGCTTACCTTTCTTTATACTTTATAGTCTAAAAAGTGATAATGAAATTGGATAAGGCCTGGGCTCATCCAGACATAAATTCCTTGAGTAACAAAGTTATCTTTCAGTAATAGGCTCCAGACCTTCTACTAATGGTCCTTACAGTTTGGAAACAACTTTTCAAGAATGGATGTGACCAGAAGCAGCCGGCTCATCTAGTCAATGACATCACAAGCTCAAAATCCTCCAGGCTGGGCCAGGCACAGTACCTCACACCTGCAATCCCAGGTACTCCGCAGGTTAAAGCAGGAGGATTAAAAGTTCAAGGTCAGCCTAGGCGGCCTAGTGAGACCCAACCACAAAATCTAAACAAATTAACAATTAAATTTAAAAAAAACAGTAACGCAGACAGAATCTTACAGTGTGAATGTATATTCTGCTCTCAGTTTCTACAGAGCTCACAGAAAATGATTCACACATTTCCTCAGGGCAGCTTCTTTTAACTACTACCTGTGTCATTCCACTGCTGTAGTCCTCCTTATCTAAGTCACGATAGCATTGTGCATGGGCTTGTGATTTTTATATATTTCCTTACTAATATGAGGTGACATACAGGTCCTTTGTAGGTAAGGATTATATTGTAAACATCATATCCTTACTATGAGCACTGCCATATCACAGATGCTAGAAATAAGCCTGTACTTGAATTAACTTGACTATAATAGCCATGGAATTACTTGTGCTGAAAAATCTTTTATGGAGCTAACTAATTCAAATACCATGGAATTTTAGAGATTAAAAAGCTTCAATAATACTATTAATCCACACTCTTATAATATAGAAACTATGGATCAGCAAGATAAAGTGACTCCTTTGGAGTTTATTTCTTCTTATCTATTGAGAATCAGCCTCATCTGATACACCTATTTTTATTTAGTTCATCTACTAAATCCAAAATACATGATACCACACATGTAAATGGAGACAGGTGATTCTTTTTCAATCAATTGTAAAATTCAAAATGTCTTTTCAAGAAAGATATTCCAATAAATAAACACAACTTATTTATTATTAGAGTCTCTATAATAAGCAGTAACATTTTTTCTGAAAATGTGTTCATCATGGCATTAAACGTGCTCACTGACGTTATGTCAATTATTTAAACCTTACTCATTCTACAACACATGCTTTCTATCTCAAGAAATGCCAATCTTCATTAAAATATGCTATGCTGGCCCCTATATGTTCTGAATTTCCTAAGCTAATATAAAGTAATAACAAAGTTTTAAAAAAAAAATTTGGGGGTGGTACTGGGGGATTGAGCCTGCAGCGGTAGCCCTGTGGCATCCGATCCCGTCAGATCTCGGAAGCTAAGCAGGGTCAGGCCTGGTTAGTACCTGGATGGGAGACCGCCTGGGAACACCAGAAGCTGTAGGCTTGGGAGGACCTGGCAAGCCCCTCCCAAAAATCAATCTGCTATTGAAAACCCTATGAACAGCAGAGAAGCACTGACAATCGTGTTTCCCCTGTTGCACAGAGGGTCGCTATGAGTCAGATACCAACTCGATGGTACCTAACAACAACAACAACAACTGGGGGATTGAACCCAGGGCCTCATGCTTGCTGTGCAAGTGCTCTACCACTAAACTGCACCCTCAGACCACTTTTGACCTTTTATTTTGAGACAGGATATTGCTAAGTTATGAAGGCTGTGCTGGCCTCAAACTTGTGATCCTCCTGCCTCTGTCTCCTGAATCCCTGAGAATATAGGTGTGTGCTACTACACCCAACTGGTTTAAAATTACCTTTAAAATGAATATATGGGCATTTCTTCTTTCATATACTGTTTTTTCTTTGATAAATGCTTTGAATTGTACCTTGTAGTTTATCACATACCAATGGAGTGAGAAAGAATTTCAGAGCCACTCCTACATGTTTTCACTGCTGCTGACTCAGTTGTCCCCTAGACAAATGAACTGTTCTACAATAACTTCATCTCATCATCCAAATCTCCTATTTTTCCTGGCACACTCTATTGCAATAGATACCTAATTATGAAAAAAAATCACTAACTTCACTGAAGTAAATATTGCATTTCCCAAATTCCTGTCTCCATATGTGCCTTCTCTCATACCTTAAAATAACTTTGTTGCTGTTAATTTTTACTACATTTTGGCACCAACACAAAGTAGACAGCATTTTTATGAGCACCACATTTTATGAAGAATAAACATTTCAAAACGTTGAACAGGTAATGTTATAAGCAAAATTTCATCATCAAATATCAATTACATTGCTACTTCTGCCATTGTATCTAAACAGACCTCATGTCAGATACTCCCTAGGTGGTAATAAACCTATTGTTTCCATTTGTTAAATTTTCAACAAACTCAAAGAATCAAATCCTTATATAAGTGGGTTATGTCTCATTTGTAAGCCACTTGGTAGTACTTTCTTAAACCAATTAAAAAAAAACAACACCACAGAAGAGAAAATGTTGATATTTAATAAAAATAATCCCAAGTCACTGCGCTTCCCATCTTGCTTTGCTTTAAAAATGGTACATTTTAAGAGTTTGGGGTATAGTTTAGTCATACAATGTTTAAGGTAGCATATTCAAGGCCCTAGGTTCAATCCCTAGCATCACAAAAAAAAAAGGCAGGAGCGGGGGACACAAAAGACATATTACTTTGTAAATGCACTGCAGAATAGGTATAAGAATTTTTCCTTCCTACTTTATAATTTCAAAAACTTTAACTTCTTTTGGGAATCAATCCTCATTCACATGGCAATTCCACAAGTTTTTAATGAAGGCCTATAATAAATCATCTATTCTTACTTTAATACCTAAGGAAAATACTGCTCTATTCCATAATATTCTCTTTGATATAGTCTAGATATAATCTAATGGACTTTAAGATATGCTATTGATAGGAAGTGCTAGGCAAG
Organism: Pedetes capensis; assembly: GCA_007922755.1. Classification (NCBI taxonomy): domain Eukaryota; kingdom Metazoa; phylum Chordata; class Mammalia; order Rodentia; family Pedetidae; genus Pedetes; species Pedetes capensis. Next base: position 8,287 of record VMDO01020707.1, read on the forward strand.
AAGAAAGGGAATAAAGGAGTCCACTGCAGCCATCTGCTTCCTAAGCACCTTTTGAGACATAAATATTAATGTGAGCTTCCTCTGAAACAAGGTAGACAGTATCTCTTTAAGTGACAATATCCTTTACAAGTAACACTTACTGACAAATAATACCTTTTTATAATTGACTGGGTCATAGCCAGTAAGGTAGGATAGAAAGAGAAAAATTAAAGAAACATAAGGGGAAAAAATGGCCCCTCACCCTGGAATCTGGTAAGTTCTCCTGCTGGCTGAGAATTAACAACTTTAACTCAAAGAATCTGCTTACATCTCCCACTGGCTGAAAGTCAACAACTTCAATACAACTGACAAGATCAGTGAAGATGGCCTACACAGACAACGCTCTTCTTCCTAATAAATCTCAAAAAAGGTTGTTAACAAATAGACTATGCTTTCTTAGGACAAAAATGGTTGCGACCTTATTAGCACTGCTCTCCCATTCCTAAGCATAAACACTGCACCTCATAAAAACGCCTTGTAATTTCATTTACAGAAGAAAATTCTTAGATAAGAAAAATAAGTAAACCAGCTCTATACTTTAACTTAACTTTAAACTTTATATAATCTTTAAACATGGTTGAAAATTGTATCCTAGGAGCAATGTAACGTCAAAGGCCAGAAAAACAAATAACTGCTACTGTTAAGACACTCAGGTGCAAATTTCTCTCTGAAACCCATTCTCCCATATGTGCTATTGCCTGCAGTCATACCACTGTGGTGCCCATTATCTGAAGCTAAGCAGAGTTCAGCCCAGTTAGTACTTGAATAGGAGACTGCCTCGGAACACCAGGTTCTGTAGGCTTGGGAGAAGGACCTGGCAACCCACTCTCAAAAAACAATCAGCCACTGAAAACCCTATGAATAGCAAAGAAGCACTAACAATAGTGTTTCTCCTGTTATACATAGGGTTGGCATGAGTCGGACACAGATTTGACGGCACCTTAACAACAACATAATGTGTATATACATATACACACATGTATTTCATATATAAATATATGTAAAAACATATGTTTTCATATTTATAATATATGCTGTTAGCATTTGAATATGAAATGTCCCCCATAGGTTCCATGTGTTGAAGGCTTAGTCCTCAGATAATGATGCTATTTTGGGAGGTAGTGGAAACTTTTAAAGGGTGGGGACTAGCTGGAAGAAGTAGGTCATTGGGGTTGTGCCTTTCAATGGTATCTTGTTCCTGGCCCTTTCCTCTCTGCTTCCTGGCTACCATGAGATGAATAACCCATCACATGTTCCTACTTCCATGTTATATTGTGCCTCAGCTCAGGCCCAAAGCAGTGATCCAGCCAATCTTGGACTGAAAACATGAGCCAAAATAAATCATTCTTCCCTTTACATTACTTATGTCAGGTATTCTGTCAGAGAAACAAAAGTCTCAGGAAAACAAAATTGGTATGAGAGAAGTGCGGTCATTGCTGTGACGATTCTTAATGATGTGGTTCAGAAACCTTGGGAACTGGTTTGTGGGAGGAATTTGAAAAGTTTGAAGACATAGACTAAGGAAGCCCAAAAATGCTGTAAGCAGTGCTTTGTTTTTGTTTTTGTTTTTTTGCGGTACTGGGAGCTGAACCCAGGGCCTCATGACTGCATGCTTTGCAAGTGCTGGACCACTGAGCTGCACCCTCAGCCCATCTTTTTACTTTTTGAGACAGGGTCTTGCTAAATTATGCAGACTGCCTCTGGTCTTGAACTTGCGATCCTCCTGTAAGCAGTGCTTTATGAGCCATTCTGGTGGGAGCTCAGTAAAACAGAGTGCTGAAATGAATCATAGACAGGAAAGTGTGTGCGTATGAGTTTTCAGACAGGAATGAGGATTATATTGGGAACTGGATCATGCATGTTACATTCTGGACAAAAAAAAAAAAAAAGCTTGTCTACATTTTGCTGATACTCTAAGACATCAAAGAATAACCAAAAAAGTACAGCCACAATCCAATCTAGTTTCTGGAGTTACAGGAAGAAGCTAGTTTGGACTCAAAAAAGAAGAGTCTGGCTTAAAGTTGTTGTTGTTAGGTGTCATCAAGTCATAGCAACCCTATGTACAATAGAACAAAACATTACCTGACCGTGTGCCATGCCCAGCACTGTGTCAGTGCTTGTCTGCTGTTCATAGGGTTTTCAAAGGCTGATTCAGAGTAGGCTGCCAGGTCCTTCTCCCATTTTTGCAGTGCTGGTGATCAAACCCAGCTGAGCTAAACCTTAGCCTGGTTTCAGGTAAGGTGATATTATCTCAGCTCTTGCAATAATTATCCATGTGAACTTTAACAATTCATTTAACATCTGTAGATTTCAATTTGTATTTTTATTTTTGCTCAAGGCAGTTATATCTTCATGTGCGAACCACTCAATAATCTAATTTCCATAGCTTTCCATACTTTTACTTTAATATAGATTATAGTACTAAAGTTAGAAATGACTTTCTTCATGTTTAAGAGGCATCTAAATTGGTTTCACATTTAGTACAGCTGAATATTACAAGAGAATTTAATCTGTTTAATTCAAATGAAAGTCTCACGTAACATTTTTAATGTTTTATTACCAAGCAAACTCTCAGGGTGCTTACCAAAGTTACTCAACATTAGCAGTTTTTAAAATACACAAATAACATTTTATAATCCACCCTAAAAATATAATCCACTTTATTTACATAAACACATACATACATACATATGTACATGGAGAGAGAGAGCGAGAGAGACTGAAGATGCTCAAGAGACTGAAGTTTTGAAGTTTGCAAAATCAGTCCACACACTGGTAATTAAAGCTGACTCAAACCATCGTAATTTCATGATAGATGAAAACCACAATAATTTCAAAGTGCCTAGTATAAGGATTGAGCTATGACAAGTTTTTTTAATATGAAAATGGTAAGTGGCTTCTACCTTTGCTTATATTTGCTTATGGTGCTTGCTTTTGCCACATTATATTTTGCATATTACAGTTATGAAATAGCAAATATTTTTATCTTGGGAGAGTAAAAGTACTAACAAAATCAGCATATAAAGGGTTTCTATTATTCAAATAAAATACTTTACTCTTATTTTACAAAACTGACACCAGAATTCAAATTATTTTTCACTGTTACCTTCTTCATTTACTACAAAACAAAAACTACATGTTTTACCTACCTCTGTAGTCTAATTTAAGGATGCTATAGGAACCCTAATTTTGTTTACTTAATATGAAAATAATTTTATACTCTTAGTGATGAGCCAAACAAGACAGTCATATAATGTGGATTACCTAATATTGCAAGCACAAGTAACAATAATGATTAGGCAATTTCTTAGAAATTTTTTCATTTTAACTTAAACGTAACTTAAACGTAAACATGAGATATTTCTGTGTCTTTATCTTTTTGGTTTCAAGTAATTATAGATAAAAGCCAGAGAATTTGTATAATATTCAGCCAATACTTCTATTAAGTATGTTTATACTTCACAGGTACACACTACAGTTTTCTTTAAATACGTAACTATTATACTAGCTGGGATGTTTAAACTTGTATGTTACCTAGATGTGGAATTTTCTTCAAGTGACTTCAAATGTCACTTGACTTTTTAGGAATTTAATATATTGCTTTATATTGTGCCTTAAGGCATTATCTTAGCATTAAAAATAAAAGGCAGAAAGGAAAATATGTTTCTATATTAAGAGAACAAAGAGGTCCTACCTGTTTCAACCTCATGAAGAAAGTCTCTGTAAAAGTCTTTCTGCTGAAATACCAGAATCGCTCATTTGCAGGGTACACACGAACTACTGTCTCCAGGAGAAAGCGGACAGGCTCCACCACCTCTGTGACTACCATATCCACAGCCACAGTCATGTACACTCGTTTATCTGTAGTAAAAATTTCCTGGGATTTATGCTGGCTTTCTTAATTCTTGATGATTTAAGAAAACAAAGTTTTCTGACTTATGAAAGAATTAAGATTCTTTACAATATTATCTTTTATATATTTTTAAATATTTTATTACCACTTTGATTAAATACATAACCAAGTATTCCAAATATGCTTCTCAAGCACGAAATGATTCTATCTTAATAAAGTGTCCAAATCTCCTGACAGTTTTACGATTCTCCAAATCATATCCTTAATATGAAAAATAAGTAAAAATTTGGCTGGGGGTATGGCTCAGTGGTAGAGCACCTGCCTAGCATGAGCAGGCCCTGGGTTTTATTCCCACACTACAAAAATAAATAAATAAGTAAATAAACAAACAAACAGAATAAAATAAACTTTTCAGGATATCTTTTACTCTAAAATCATCAGATTAGGCAATCTCTGCAAAATCAGAGATTTGTCTTTTCATCATAAAAAGAGACAGCTAATAAAAATTGTTAGGTTTGTTTGATGAGTTGCATGGGAAGAACTGTCAAATCAGAAGAACTGCTCAGCCTTCTCTATGTTAAACTCCTATAGGTAAAATATTATTGTTACAAATATTTCCATGTTGTATCCTTTAAGAGAAATCTCTGGAGATTTGACAGTACCCTCATTATTCATGGTATGTATTTACTTTCAGAAAAATCATGAATCAAAGCTCCAATGAAACAGCTCTACGAAGTTTTCATTTATGCATGTGTGTGAATACATATGTATATATTCATATATATAGATATATTGGCATGATATATACACACACACATATATGTATATATATATATATATATATATATATATATGTATATATATATATAAAATCAAAGGCTTGACAAGTGCACGGGTACTTTTTCTTTCAGTACTGAGGGATTGAGTCCTGGGCCTCCTGCATAAGAGGCAAATACTCTACCACTGAGCTGCACCCCAGCCCCTTTTTAATTTTTTATTTCCAGACAGGATCTCACTAAGTTGTGCTAGTTGCCTCTGGCCTGGAACTCACCATCCTCCTGCCTTCTGAGTTGCTAGTATTACAGGCATGTGCTACAATGCTCAGCTTCTGACAAGTGCCTTTAGAGAACAGCGGTACAGTGTTACCAATCAAAATTTTCCAGTTATTATTTAAAATGTTTACTTGGCAACAGACTTCACTGAATTTGAATCTAGAATCTATCAGTTTTCTTCCATTTGCACTATGATGGTTTAAATGTGGATTACATTTTACTTTACTTATCTGTTTGATATTCATTGGGGGGTTTTGAATCTATGCCCTGGTCATTCCATACCATTTTATAATTATTTCATTGCTTTTTAAATATATTTTAAATGTGTTTTGTTCAGTGTATTTTAATTCTCAGTTAAAGGAAAATCCAAACAGCTGAGCCCACCATTAGAAGAAACCTTCAATATTTTTTAAGATATTATACAACATTCACTTCTATCAATATTATCAAATTCAATATAATTTTATTATATTTTTACTAAGTACAAGTGTTCTGTAGACATTGTCCCTGACCAAGAAGATCTTTTTTTCCTTTCTTTTCTTTTTTTTTTAATACAGTACTGGGGAGCTGAAACTGGCACCTTATGCAATGTCCTGCAGGGACTCTACACAGAGCTGCACTGCTGGCCTCGTTTTTTATTTTTTAAATTGAGACAGGGTCTCATTAAGTCATGCAGGCTGCCCCTGGCCTCAAACCTGTGATCCTCCTCCCTCCACTTTCAGAGTCACTGGGATTACAAGCATGACCTACCACACCTGGCCCAAAAAGATCTTAAATCGAGTAATATACAGGGCTAAAAGAGAATAACACAAGACATAGAATTTAATACTCACAGGATCTTAGTGAGGCAGAAAGATCTAACACATTTCATCTCTCAGAGCCTAAATTCTTTTCATAAAAATCAAACTTTATTTGACTCATGAATTCTCTGAGTAATGTGTTACTTCAAGGATACCATTTAGAAATTTTTAAAATTCAAAGCAATATGTTTGTGAAGCATATGAAATTATTTTAACTTAAAGCACATTAATTATAGTTTAGATCTGAATATTACTATTATATAGCATTATTGAAGATTATTTTAATAGAATAAATTATAAGCTAATTATCTTTTATGTTAGGATGAAATATGTATTAAAATACAAAATGAAAGCCAGGAGGGGTGGTGCAGCCTATAATCCAAGCAACTCAGGAGGAGGACACAGAAGGATTGCAAGTTCTAGGCCAGATATAGCTTGCACAATTTAGCCTGTCTCAAGATAAAAAATGTAAAAAAGGGCTGGGCTGCAGCTCACTGAAAGAGTACTTGCAAAGTATGAGCAAAGCCTTGGGTTCAACCCCCAAGTACTGCCAAAAATAAAAATAATGCAAAATAAAACTGTGACATTAAAAACAGATAAAAGCAAGCCAGTATGGAGTGCACGCCTACATTCCCAGTGACTCAGGAGACTGAGGCAGGAGGATTGCAAGTTAAAGGCCAGAGGCAACCTACAAAATTTAACCAGACACTGCCTCAAAACAAAAAAATACAAAAGGGGCTTCATGTGCAGCTCAGTGGCAGGACACTTGCCTAGCATTCACAAGGACCTGTATTCAAATTCCCAGGACCACCAAAAGAAAAAAACAGATAAAAGCTACTTTAATAACCTGACATTTGAAATTCCTAAAATTCAAAAATTTTATTCTTCAAAGTTATTGACTAGCTTATTTTTCTCAATTTTGTGCTTTCTTTCTGACTAATTATAAGAGGGAAGATTATGTGATGCTATTTATAAGCCTCCAAAAATAGACTACATAAAAATTATTGCACAATTATATAAGTCTCAAATATAAGTCTTCAAATATAAGCCTTCAAATATAAGTCTCTAAAAATAAACTACGTAAAAATTATTTGTGGCTAAAATAAAAATAGGTAAATTTTATGTAACTTTTTTCCCTCTTTTTTGCTATCACTTTTACACAGTTTGGTATGTGATCACATGCATGTAATTTGTGGAACTGGTAAAGGCTCTCTTTAAATAAAATAGAAAATAGTTATCATTTGAATGTTCTTCATTAACATATTATATTTCCATGTTAGTAATCACTAATGCTTCCTGTTTTTAACCAAAAGTCTAATGTGGGTATAAACTAATAATATAAAAATAAAGATAAAACTAATTGATCCATTATATTCTAAATATATTTTGTTAAATAATAATAAAGCATTTAGGATAAAACTATAATTCATCAAGTAAAACTTTAAATTTAATTCAATTAAAGGCAAGTGACAGAGGGGCAAAAAAAAAAAAGTAGGCAATTAAAAGATACCTGGATGAAGCAGGAATAAAAAACATAATGGAAAAATGAAAAATGTGACTAATATTTGTAAATATCTACACAATACAAGGCACATTAAGTAAAAAGGTAAGCAACCAGGGAGGAAGAATGTTTACTACAAATGAAATCATTGGCATTTATTGCTAGGATACCAAAGATAAAAAGACTAGAACCAATAACTAATAAATGAAAAATATAAGTAATCTATGTTTTGAAAAGTTAAAATAATAATCAAAGATGCAAACTCCACAATTGGTTTGCCTTCATCTTTCATATTCCTCCATCATTGTCACCCAAATAAAACCACTCCATAGTAATATAAGAAACACACAGCCCAATGCCTTCTATATCATCTAATAAAATTAATTCATATGTCATTTAGGGGAATTCTCTGAGTGGTGGTGGTTTTCCCCCACAGAGGCATAAAGCATGGAAAGGAACTTCAAATTCTAAGTAAAAATATCTTTATTTTTAAATAAGCATCAGAATTTTTTTAAATGATAAAACAAGATGTTCATAATGTAAAATTTAAAGCAAATAACAATAAATCTTTTAAGAAAAGTCACCTTTGGGGGTTTCTTCATTAAGTGCCAGAAATATTGGAGCATTGGGGTTCCACATGCCAGTGATAACATAAGCTCGCCCATCACAGCTCTTTCCCATAGATTCCTATAAACATTCAAACAGGAATCACTGATAATATGTGCACCAAGAAAATTATCATTTTAAATTATAATTTTAATCAATTCAATTTGTTAAAATTTAGATTTACACTCAAACAGGGGCTTTATTTTCATTGTAAATTTTTTCTTCATACAAAAGTATTTCCTCGGATATTAAATTCTCCTACAGATTTCTTGAAACGCTGTGGTTGTTGTTAGGCGCTGATGAATTGTGTCCCACTCATAGCGACCCTCATAGGATTTTCAATGGCTGTTTCAGGATTGTCTTGGGAGTGGATTGCCATGTCCTTCTCCCACTTTTGCAGTGCTGGGAATTGAACTCGGGACCTCAGAGACTGAAGAGCAGTGCTATACCAACTGAGCTAAATCCCAGCTCTTGAAACATAGTTTCATATAAAGGCATGTACCTCTTGCTATAAAAGGAGGTTTACTCATACATGCTGAGTCACAAAAACATAATATTGTTATGAAGTTATATTAAACTTGTGCTTATGTTGGTTCTCAAAATCCCTATACATATAAGGATGTACACAGTCTTTATTTAAACTACAATACAGAATTAACTAAAGATAGACAAACTGAATTAGTAGCTTATCACAGGAGGGAAAGGTAGTATTTTTCCTTCAATGTTCTAATTTTTAGTATATTCTTAAAATATTAATTTACTTTATAGCAATTAATATTTTCTATTATCTATGTCAGATGTTTGTATAATTTTTAAATCATAAATCAATATTAGGAAACTAATTTTGGTTTATATACTCTCTTCTTCCCTTCTGTCCTTCCTCTTTATCTCCATTTTAAGACTTTTACAAAGCCAGCTCTTGATTCTATTAAAGCTAGCAACTCCTGTGGTGAAAGCAAGGCCACAAATGGGCTGTGCATGTGTATGAGGAGAGGGGAATAAAAGGAGCCTCATGGGAGAACACCACAAAAGCATACAAATATGTATACATGCGAAAGTATCTGCAGTCTTCAATAGTACTACTACAGTATCTACAATACTTTCAATTTTCTGAATTTCCTCATATTATGAATAGAGTGCTAAAAGGATCAGACTAAAAGAGAAAAACTTTTCTATTTTTATCTCTCATACATTTCTCTGAATCCCAATAAAATTGTGCCAGTCATTTGGTAATTATTATGTATATTTTTCTAGTGTATTACTAATAATTTGCTAATCAGATTGTATAGCTGGAGTGTAGAGATCTTGCATTCCACAGATGAAGTAATTCAAGCTACTGTAAATGAAACTCACTAAGCAATTCCAACCTATATACATTCATAATCTCACTCTCTTCATCCCTCTCATACATAACACACACATACACACACACACACATTCCCCTATTTCCCTAATATTGTTAATTAGGCCCTCATTCAGAACAGAACAGAATGGCTCCCTGACACACACACACACACACACACACACACACACACACACACACACACACACACACACACAAATCTATTTCTGGACAAGAACTTTTGCAGGGGTGTATCCAAAATGATGTGCTAAACCATCATAATTTCTCTTTCAATTAACAAATACCAAGGACAGTGGGAAGTTAACAGTGCAAACTGAAAGATATTAGTGACAGGTCAGGCTATGACAGACAACTATAAAACAGTTATAAATCATGAAGGAGGAAAAATACAACAGAAGAGCATACAGGAATAGTATTAGGACACTGTTAAGTGATAATAAAGAAATGAAAAAATAAACATTAAAAAACCTTTCAAGTCAGGAATGGTGGTGCATGCATGTTAGTTCCAGCATTGAGAAGGTTGAGGCAGGAAGTGAGTTTTAGGCCAGCCTGGGCTACAGGGTGATATCCTACTTCCAAAAAAAAAAACACTTTAAAAATTATAAATCATGCAGACAAAATAATGGCAGATACTGGAAGGCAAGAAAGGAGAGGAAGAAGGGAGAAGCAGAGTGGAGTCAAAAAGAAATAGCACAAACTGGGAAGGGAGGGAGTAAGTATGAGAGAAAACAGTTTATCACATACATAAGAAACAACGACTTCAGCTTTTTACACATACATATACACACACATTACAAGTATACTGGATTACAACATAAAATGTATTTCTAACTGTGGATCCAGCTTCTACTCCAGTGTCAATAAATGGTTAATTGTAAACATCGGCAAACTTCCTACAGCATCTCTAGTTCTTAAATTTTATATTTTAAATTGTGCTCCAGTTCCAAGAAACCTGGCTCTGTTGAATTATCTGCTTTCCTTGGTACCTTGCTATTAGGCTTTTTCTAAGTATCAACAGCTGTGGGTCAAAAATTCTTATTTCTTTATGCATATACTATAAGTTCTCTGAACAAAAATATTCTCATTTTGGGGGAAAAATAAGTCTCTTTTATTTATCACCACCCCACAAAACTAATTTTATTTATATATTATTTTATTTATGTATCCATACATATGTATCCATACATATGTAAAAATATAACTGGCTATTTGACTGAAAAATATATCTTTATTCATTAAGATCTTAAACTACATTTTTAGATTTATTGAACCAGAAAAGATTCAATTTACCTTGCTTATCAGAAAATATTTACAGGGAGGGAACGTCAGTATTGCTTAAAAACTGTCCAAAACATACTAAAAATCTCACCAATTATTAAGTTAAATTAAATGTAACTGCATGCTTTTTTAAAGTCTGTCAGAATAAATAAAGTGGTAGAAGATGTGTTTCGGTTTCACACAATGTTTGGGTGTGTCACAGAAGCAGAAGTATTAGCATCTTGCTCTAGAGGCCAGAACTAATTAGGCCAAGTTATAATGAATATGATTTCAGCTGATTAAAAAGAAACAACTTTGGAATAACCACAACAGTCCCTTAGGCTTCAATTAAGGTAATGAATTCCTTTTTATTACACATAATCTAGCCAAGAGTCAGTGAGCATTTATTAAGATATCATGAAGGCCAGGCCCTGTGGCGCACACTTGTAATCCCAGTGGCTCAGGAGGCAGAGGTAGGAGGATCTCAAGTTCAAGGCCAGAGGCAGCCAGTGTAACTTAGTGAGACTCTGGCTCAAAACCAAAAAAAAGGGGGACAGGGCTGGGTGCAGCCCAGTGGTAGAGCACTTGCAAAGTATGTGCAAGGCCCTGGGTTCAACCCCCAAGCACTGAAAAAAAAGATGAAGTTTAACAACAGTGGGTAGTAATAAGTCAACAGCTATTGACAATAATACAAAGCCCCCATTTGCCGAAATATTTCTTGTGTACATCAGTTGACTTCAATTTCCAGGAGCATGAATGGTGACAAGGCCTTTGATTTTGATGACTCAAAGGTGAAGGACTACCCTACAGTTACACAGATGAGATAAAGGGCCCTCAGAACTTCACGTTACTTCTATAATTCTATAATCTGCATTTATATTTTATAGACAAGTCTCTACCAGAGATTCATCTTAATTTTTTAAATTCTGGAAGACCATATTTAGGACCTTGTACATTAAAAGTTTTTAACGTCTCAACCCTCCCAAAATACCTTCTTGTGGAATTTCTGGGGATCCAAAATGCAATTGCTTGCCTTAGGTAAAACCACGTGTTGTTAATATGTTATAGAGAGGGGTGGATGAGAGAAGGATCAATAACTAATTTAAGTTTTTACATTAATGTAACTGACTGACTTATCCAGGCAGTGCCTCCTCTCTATTTTCCATGGCTCATTGTACCACCAGAGACAGCTGTAGCTACGTACTTAAAAATGCCTATTTCTATCATAAAATGATGAGCCCACAGATCCTAAGAGCCATATTTTACTATATCTATAACCCCAACACTTTGTACAATGCTTGGTACACAAATAGGTGCCTAAAAGCCTGAATGAAACATTCTAGTGCTGCTAAAAACTCAGTGCTTACATTACTACGAAGTAACTTTTTTAAAAATTGACATAGTGGTATGTAACTGACATTTACAAAACACAGTTGAAAGGAAGAAAACACGTAATGTCTATTAACATTAAATGTAAGAATCTCAGTTCACTAAGGAACTTTATACTTATTCTAAGATGACTCCCACAACATTTCTTAATTACAAAGTAATTGCTTTCATTAACCGCAATATTAGAAGTGGTTCTATTTAAAAGTTAAGATGGCTGCTGCATTTACATCAAACACCACCCCTTGGGGGGGGGAAATATGTATATATATATATATATATATATATATATATATATATACACACACACACACACATACACATATACACACACATATGTATATATTACACACACACACAGATACCTTTAAAGGCATTCCTTAAAGAAATACACTAAATATACTTTGCTGCGGACAAGTAATCAAGGAGAAATTTAGAAATGGAAATGTTTTAAACAAAACAAGCATCATAACAGCACTCAAAAACAGCACATTAAAATAAATGAAAGGCACCATATTCACTTTGGAGATGCTTGTTATAAACATGCAGTTGTTATTTTGGGCTCAAAGATAAAACCTCTTCCTAAGAAGCCACACAGATGAATAGATGGACACTGACATAACACTATCTTTTTCTTTGCTTTCAACCTATATATGACTGTTTTGGTGGAAATTTTCCTACATCTCTCCGTCATAAGTAATTTTGAGTTTCCAAATTTAATTATTACTCTCATATAGCTAAAAGAAACAATTCAGACAATATAACAAATTTTTAAAATAGAAATAACTTTAAAAATATACAATAACTACCATCTGTACTCGGTTAAGGTGTTTAAGATTATCATTACCATATCCAGTAAATGCATGTCACTGTTCTTCACGTTTCGACCTGGACTTAATAACATTCCAAAACATCTGAAAATATTGGGGGGAAAAAAGGAGAAATAAGGTATGGAGAATATACAGATGCCCAGTGAACAAAAAGCCTTTTTATAGTAATTATGCAATCTGAGTTTTATACTTAAAAATAGCTTTAGTTTTTCTTCTAGGCACACCAGAAATAAAAATTTATCAAGGTACATAATAAAATAGAAATCACTTTTAAAGTTACCAAAATTCCCACATCTTTATTTGCATGTAAAAAGTTGCCAAGATCAGAAATTCACCAAAAAATGGCCACAAGTTGTTGACTGAAAGAAAATATGGTTGTAAGATACAAATTCATTCCTAGAGAAATAAGATATTAGTCTTATAGCTATTCCAAACATACACATCAAGATCAATTAACAAAGGAGTAAAAAAATGTAACTAAATTAAACATAAGACTTTTTAAATTTCAAAATAGTAGCAGCTGGCCAATCAGCACATAATGTGATCATTGTTGTTCACTTTCCTAGTAGCCTGGTCTCCTCTGACATGAACAAAATCGGTAATTGGTCCCATCCAAATATCAGCTTGTTGTTGTTGTTAGGTGCCATCGAGTCGAGTCCAACTCATAACGACCCTCATAGAGTTTTCAATGGCTGACTGTTCCGGGATTGCCTTGGGAGTGGGTTGCCACATCCTTCTCCCATTTTGCAGTGCTGGTAATCGAACTTGGGACCTCAGAGACTGCAGAGCAGCGCTCTACCAACTGAGCTAAATCCCAGCCCAAAATATAAGCTTAGTAAGTAGTAAATATGTACCTCCAGCTTGAGGATGTCTTGCTCAAGGGTCTCATTTGAGATCCAAAAATTATCATGTGTACAGTTCATAAGCTCTAAGGATAATATTCCAAACATATTCTTGTACAAGTGAACAAAAAATAATCTACTACCACAGAAATAATTATGTTTCAATATTTATAATTTCAATATGATTCCTAAACACTGCGATCATCTCACACTTATAAACTTCTATAATAAACACTGTAAAAATTAGATGGGCATCAAACAATTCACTGTACTACTCTCTTACTGCTTCAAATTCTTGCTAAGTAACAATAAAATATTTAATTCTTTTTCAGATATAAAATTTGGTTTCCTCAACTAAAACATTGGTATCCTCAACTAAGGTCAATGAGGACAGATTTGTCTTACATTTTCCTAAATACTTTACAGCAGCTTGCTTTTCTCGTGGGTTTTTTTAGAATAATTTTCTATACTATAAGGTTTTTGAAGTTATAATACTATTGTGTACTTATTATAGTAAGTTAACAAACAGCAAAATAAGGTACATAAAAAATAACAATTTCTCACACCTCAGCCCCCTTTGGAACTAATGTTAACTGTCTGGAATATATCTTCACTATTTTCTTTTGGCTCTCTTGGAAAATTTAAAGCTTTGTACTATTTTATTTCTGTAGCAAAGGTAAATGGAAAAATGGATAAAATTTTACATTTTCGTAGCATTCTATTTTAAGCTTTGCCATAAAAGAAGCCTTAGAAGTTTAGATTTTCCTTAAATGGTATGACTTTTATCAGCTAAATACAATGACATTTGATGGACTGCTACCTTTCTAGCTTTTAAATAAAAAATCCTGCTGCCAACCAACAGTGTGACCTTAGAGAAAGCACACCTATCCCCCTTGGGCTTCTACCTCCTTTTATAGAAAACAAGAAAGGTGTTATATATGAACTTCAGTACTTTCATCACTAAAATTACATAATTTTTCTACCAAGTTGTATTAGTCATTTCCAAAATTATACTTCATTAACTATATGAAGTTTCCTATGGAGAACAGCAATATCTATTAGGAATATGCATTAGGAATTAGATAAATATTATTAGTAACACAAACATATAATGTGAATATTAAATGGTTCATTAGGAAGTTCAAAGTATTCAACCTCCTCTTATTAACTCCATTAAGTGGAAAAGGAAAGCAATCTGGTATCTACACTTTTCTCAAGGAGTTCACAATCCAATAGGGGAAGAAAATAAGTATGTGGGTAATTACCATCAGATATAGCAAGTTCTGTATCTCTAAGCACAGAATGTTAACAGAGAGGATACACATTCAATCTTATTTATACTATAGTAAATAGTAACATGACCCAAAATTTGAATTTAAACCTCTGAGAATGAGCTACTGTATTAATAATAATCAGCTGTTATTTATTGAATGTTTAACTGTAAGCCATATACTACTATACTATTTCATTTATATTTCAAAACAAATTTCACATAACAAATGATAAAACTAAATTTCAAGAAGAAGTGATTTTTCCAAAGCCACACAAGTATTAAGTTATAGAACTGGGATTCAAGCCCATGTCTATCACTACAAAATTATGTGATCTTTTACATTACAGACTGCCACCTCCCTAGGCTATAAGTAGAAAAGAATACAAATTCCCTGTATGAACCCAATCAAAACACAAACTTCAAATTCTCACTTTCCACATTCTGAAATATAAATACTACTGTTTACATGTTCATTATGTTAAAGTTGAAATGAAAAAACCTCAAGGTGAAAGTGCACTCTGAACTACAACACAGATGCCAATTATAAATTATTGTTACAATTACCACTACCATTAGGGAAAAAAATGTTCTGTCTTCCATTATACTGGGTGACTTTTTACTCAAAATAGGGCTTTAAGCAACTTTAACACCAAGTTTTATCTATAACAAACACCAAAAATTCAGCATCTCTAATATTGCTTTAGTCTTAATTATAGGAAAAAATGAGAAAACTAGATGTTATATTAATGTCTTGTAATAAGAAACTTTAAATTTTTTTTACTTTTGCCATTAGTCTATCAAAGCATTAGGAATTCTGTATACGTACATGACAAGAAGGAAGGAAAGAACAAATGAAGGAAGGAAGGAAAAAAAAGCATCTGATTAATCATCAAGCAAAGAACATTCTCTCTAACTAGATAAAATTTTGTTATTAAAAATGAAAACAGTGGACAAGGTGTGCAGCAGGGTTTTGGTCAAATTGAAGGGGAGCACAAAATAATGACCCCCTCTCATGGAGGAAAAATGGGAGAAAGGGAATGAAGTGGCTTTGAGAGGTAGACAGCTGAAGAGAGGTGCAGTGGAGCCATCCCTGACAGCATGCAAGCTGGCAGGGGGCAGGGCAGAGCCACCTGCAAGGGTTCATGGCTGAAGCAATGTGCAGTGAGACCCCGCCTGACAGCTGCAGCTGGCAAGAGGCAAGGTAGACCCCTCCAGCAGGGTCCACAGATGACTAGAGGTACTGTGGGGGAAAACAAAAGTAGAAGTCTGCAGAACTCTCCTGGGAGATGGCTGGCCAACATGGTCCCACTGTAGGGTCTTAGACCCAGGGACTATGTTTTTGGTTTTTCCCTTATCAGAGAGACATGGTCACCACCCTGGCCTCTGGAGCCACTGGAACAGGGAGCCAGAGGGAGAGAAACTGAAAGATGTCAAGTCTGAGGGACAGAGAAGAGAGCAGCTAGTGCTGCTGGATCCCCGAGCCGAAGGAAGCTTGTTCATAACAAGGTACATAGAGAAGTAGTGCCACAGGTCCTGTAAGCCTAAGACACATGGTTTAGGCTGTGGTGAGAATGGGGCTGAAAATGAAGTGGATGGAAAGAAACTCAGGAGGCAGTGCTGAATGCACAGGTTGTAGCAGAAGCTAGGCCCCAGACACTGAGGCTGCAAACTACCAGGGCCAGGGAGGGGGATAAAAGTGCCACCACCTCATCATCACCCAAACTCACAGGAACATCAAAAGAGAACATCTTTACACATATGATGTGTAAAGGATATGAGATCTATCACCTAGACCAAGCAATGGACAAGCCTCAACAGAAAAACATGCGAAACATGAAAGGTCAAGCTGAAGGGGGAGATCCTATAGACCAAAGCCCCTCAAAAGATAATTTCAGGGTAACTGGATTCTTGGAGATGCCTGATGTAGAATTTAAAATCATTCTTATAAATAGGCTGAAAGACTTCAAAGACACCACCATGAGAGCAATTGATTCACTGGACAAAAAGGTATCTATTTTGGAAGAAAAATTCTCCAGAGAAATTGAGATCCTGGAGAAGACACAAGCAGAGGTCCTTGAGATGCAAGGTAAAATTAATCAACTAAGTATGATAGTAAAGTCTACAGTATCCAGACTAGATGAGGCTGAAAATAGGATAGCTAAAGCTGAGGAAAACGTAGAAGATATTTATTCAAATGCCAAGACAGAAAGAAAGATGAAGCAGTATGACCAAGATTTAAGAGGTATTTGATAAAATAAAGAAATAAAACCTTTGAATTCAGGGAGTTCACAGGGGAATTGAAAACAACATGAGAGAATAAGAAAATTTATTCAAAGAGATATTATATGAGAACTTCCCAAACCTAAGGCAACAGCTGGAAACCTATACAACTGAAACATTCAGAATACCAAACAGAGATGATCAGAATAGAACCTCCCCATGACATATTATAATTGAAATGCTAAATCTACACAGAAAACAAGTTTTTCTAAAAGCTACAAGAAAAATGCCAACTCACTTACAAAAGCAAACCCATCTGAATAACAGTGGATTTCTCAACAACAATATTAAAGGTAAGGAAAGCTTGGTCAGATATCATCCAAGCCCTGAGGAAGAATAACTGCCAACCAAGATTAAATTACCAGCAAAGCTATCTTTTAAAATAGATGGTGAATTCAAGACATTCCGTGATACTGACTTGTTTAAACGATTTTTCTGCTACCAACCCAGGATTGCAAAGCCTCCTCAAGAAAACACCATACAGAAAGGTAAGACAATCCCAAATATAAGATCAAAGGAATAAACAATAAATACAAGAGGAACTTAAGAAAAAAATAGACCAAATATGAATCAAAAAACAGAAATAAGAACCAAATTGATGCAGAATAATAAGCACCTCTCAATAATTATTGTCTGTGTAAATGGTCTTAACTCACCACTCAGGAGATACAGACAGGACAATTGGATTAAAAAACATAAACCCAGCCGGGCATGGTGGCATAAGCCTGTAATCCCAGAGGCTCGGGAAGTGGAGGCAGGAGGATGGTATGTTCGAGACCAGAGGCAGTCTGCATAACTTAGCAAGACCCTGTCCCAAAAAGTAAAAAAATGGGCTGGGGGTGCAGTTCAGTGGTCCAGCACTTGCAAAGCACGCAAGCACAAGGCCCTGGGTTCAACCCCCAGTACCACAAAAAACAAAAAACCATGAACCCTTGATATGTGGCACTCAAGAGACTCACCTCGTCCATAAAGACTACAAAAGGCTGAAAATTAAAAGCTGGAAAACAATATACAAAGCATATGATAAACAAAAATAAAGCAGGAGTTGCAATACTAATTTCAGACAACTTAGACTTCAATCTCAAGCTAATCAGAAGGGACAAAGAAGGATGACACTACATCTTAGTAAAAGGAAGAGTCAACCAGGAACCCATAACAATACTTAATATCTACTCACCAAATACAGGGGCTTCATAGAACACATCAGGCCAGACACTATAATTATGGGAGATTTCAATACCCCACATTCAGCAAGAGACAGGTCATCACAGCAAAAAATCAACAGAGAAATGAAAGATTTGAATAGCACCATGTACCAACTGGACCTTACAGATGTCTACAGAACACTCCATCAATCAGACACAGAATACACCTTCTTGTCAGCACCACATGGAACTTCTTCTATGACAGTTCACATTTTAGTCCACAAAAACCGGCCTCAACAAATACAAAAAATAGAATGAGTCAGGTGTGGTGGCTTACACCTGTAATCCCAGTGGCTCAGAAGGAGGAGGTAAGAGGATCACAGGTTTGAGGCCAGAGGCAGCCTATGAAATTTACCAAGACCCTGTCTCAAGATAAAAAAAATGATAAATGGGCTGGAGGTGCAGCTCCTTGCAAAGTATGCATGAGACCCTGGTTTCAACCCCCAAGTACCACACACACAGGAAAAATAAAAATAAAAATCATCCCCTGTACCATATCAGATTACAATGGAATAAAACCAGAACTGAAAAGCAAGAAAAGTTTTGGAAATGTTAAAAAGTCATGGAGACTGAATAATACACTGCTGAATGATCAACGGGTCATTGAAGAAATCAGAGAGGAAATTTAAAAATTTCTGCAACCAAATGAGGATGAAAATACATCCTATCAAAATTTATGAGATACAGCAAAGGCAGTTCTAAGAAGGAAGCTCATAGCTGTGAGCACCTTCATCAGTAAGGAAGGCCCAATTAAACAACTTAATGACAAATCTTAAGGCACTAGAAAGCCAATAACAAACCAATCCAAAACAGAGTACTCAGACAGAAATTATCAAGATCAAGGCAGAGATAGCTCAATTAGAATTCAAAAAGACAATTCAGAGAATTAATCAGACTAAGAACCGGTTCTTTGAAAATATTAAAAATGTAGACACTCCCCTAGCCAGTCTCACCAAAAGAAAGAAAAGGCCCAAATTCAAAAAATTAGAGATGAGAATGGGGCCATAACCAGATACCAAAGAAACCCAGAAGATCATCAGGGAATACTTTGAGAAATTGTATACTCAAAAAAATGAAAATACAGAAGAAATAGAAAAGTTCCTTAATATATATGAATTATCAAAATTAAGTCTGAAGGATATAAGCAATTTAAACAGACCCATTACATTCACTGAAATACAGACTGTAATAAAAAGTCTCCCAACAAAGAAAAGCCGAGGTCCAGACAGGTTCATAGCAGAACTCTATCAAATCTTCAAATAAAAATTAATATCTATTCTCCACAAATTATTTCATAAAGTAGAAAAGGAAGGGTCACTCCCAAACTCATTCTATGAAGCCAATATTATTACCCTGATACCAAAACTGGGCAAGGACACTTCAAAGAAAGAGAACTATAGACCAATTTCCCTAATGAACATTGACACAAAAATTCTCAATAAAATTCGGGCAAACAAAATTCAGCAACACATAAAATAGATTATTCACCATAATCAAGTGAGCTTCATTCCACTGATGGAAGGCTCATTCAACACACAGAAGTCAATCAGAGTAATTCAACACATCAAGAGACTTCATATATAAATCACATGATCATCTCAACTGGTGCTGAGAATGCCTTTGAGAAAGTGCAACATCCTTTCATGATAAAAGCCCTGGATAAGATGGGCATAACAGGAAAATACCTCAACATCATAAAGGCCATTTATGACAAACTTGCAGCCAATATATTAAATTGGGAAAAATTGAAATTATTCCAAGATCAGGAATAAGATAAGGATGTCTACTCTCTCCTCTCTTATTCACTATTGTGATCAAAGTTCTAGCCACAGCAATCAGGCAAGAGAAAGAAACCAAAGGGATACAGATAGGCCAAGAAGAGATCAAATTATCCTTGTTCAAGAACATGATCCTTTACCTAAGGGACCCCAAAAAGTCCTGTAGAAAACTGTTAGAGCTAATTAACTCCTTCAGCAAAGTAGCAGGATATAAAATCAACATGCAAAAATCAATAGCCCTCCTTTACACCAATAGTGAACAGAAAGAGAAGGAAATTAAGGCAATAATCCCATTCACAATAATGCATCAAAAAAATTAAATATTTAGATATCAATCTAACCAAAGACTCTGAATATCTCTACAAGGAAAACAAAACACTAAAAGAAGAAAACTGTATTGGATACTAGAAGATAAAAGGACCTCTTTTGCTCATAGATTAGAGAATCAATATTATAAAGATGGCTATATTACCAATAGCATTTTAGAGTTTTAATGCAATCCCCATTAAAATTCTAATGACAGACTTTGAAGAAACAGAAAAAAGTCCTAAAATTCATATGGAAGCACAAAAGACCACATATAGAAAAAAAAAAACTTAAGCTGCAAAAATAGCACAGGTGGGATCACTATACTTGACTTCAGACTATACTACAGAGCTATAGTGGCAAAAACAGCATGGTACTGGCACAGAAACAGGCTTGAAAACAAATGGAACAGAATCAAAGGCCCAAAGATACACCCACGCAACTACAGCTGCCTGATTTTTGTCAAAGGGGATAAAGACATTCAATGGGGAAAAGACAGCATCTTCAACAAATGGTGCTAGGAAAACTGGATATCCATTTGCAGAAAATTGAAAATAGACCTATAGATCTCAATTCACACAAGAGTCAAATTGAAATGGATAGGGGATCTTAACATAAAACTGGAAACCTTAAAACTACTAGAAAAGAAGATAGGAAACATGCTCTAACGCATTAGGCATATAAAAGTATTTCCTTAAGAAGACTCCTATCACCCAGGAAATGACACCAAGAGTTAACAAGTGAGATTATATGAAATTAAAAGGCTTCTGTACAGCAAAGGTAACAATCAAGAGAGAGACTATAGAATGGGAGAGAATCTTTACATCCTATACATCTGACAGAGGGCTAAACTCAGGAATGTATGAAGAACTTAAGAAAGCAAATACCAAGACAACATACTACTTAAGTAGACAAAGGAAATGAACAGACAGTTCTCAAATGAGGAAGCTCAAAGGACCAAGAAACCCATGAAAAATGCTCACTATTCCTAGCCATGAGGGAAATGCAAATCAAAACAACACTGTGATTCCATCTGACTCCAGTAAGAATGGCTAAGATCAACAAAACAAGAACAAATGCTGGCAAGGATGCAGAGAAAATGGAAGGCTTTTACACAGAAAGGCTTTTACAAAGAAAATGGAAGGCACAGTGGTGCACACCTGCAATCCCAGCAGCTTGGGAGGCAGAGGCAGGAGGATCGCAGTGGGATTATAAAGTAGTTCAATCACTCTGGAAATTAATACTTTAGAAAAATAAAAATAGAACTGCCATATGACACAGCTATATCACTTCTGGGAATATACCCAAAGGGAGATAAGTCATCATATCACAGAGACACTTGCATTTCTATATTTAATGCAGCACTCTTCATAATCACAAGAGTATGGAATTCACCAAGATATCCATTAACAGAGAACTGGGTAAAAAAAAAAAAAAAAGTTGTGATATACAGAATGGGATATTACTCAGCAATGAAAAAGAATGAAATAATATCATTTGCAGCAAAATGGATGGAACTGGAGAATATCATCCTAAGTGAACAAATCCAGGCCCAAAAAGAGAAACACCATATATTCTCAATCCTGTCTTGGAGCTAAAGCTAACTTTAAGGAAGAAATAAAACTATAAATATGTAGATACATGAAAAAGAACAATCAGGAATATCTTAGAAGGGAAAATATAAGAGGAATAGAAAGAAAGGAGGAGAGGTGTAAGAGAGGAGCAAAGACTGTGGAAAGAGGATGGGGAGGGGAACTAATACAGAGGGTTAAAATGAGGGAGAGGACAATCTGAACTTATATGATGCAACTATACAAATACATAGGAAAAAACAGCGGATACAACCCATAACTGCATATGATTTTTACCACATACTAATCAAGGAGTTTCATAAATTATGTATGTTGGTATAAGTGTAACCAAAAATAATGTAATAGGTACACAATGGAAATAGAAAATGTCTACTACTCTGTACCCCACTAACATAAATAAAAAAATAAGAGAATGAAGTATCTGCCCTAAATAAATAAATAAATTTTTAAAAATGAAAACACAAATGAGGCATAGTGGCTCACACCTGTAATCCCAGCACTCAGGAAGCTAAGGCAGGAAGATCATGAGCTTGAGGCCAACCAAGGCTGCTTAGTGAGACTCTCAAAAAAACAAAAAAGAAAAACCAAAGTGATAGCGTGATAGAAGCACATAAACAGAACCATGAGGAAGAAAATCTGTAAATCAATCACACTGTTTCAGGACCATATGCAAAGCAATAAAACTAAATACTTCAGAAAAATTGGAATCTCAGGCAATCTTACCCAAAAGGGGCCAAAAGAAAAAGACAGTTGGAAACTCTCTCATTTTAAGGCCATTGAGGGCCCCCTCCTTACTAAAGAGATCAAGGAGGGAAAGATATGCATTACACAGGCTTTCTTCATATGCACAGTAGTATGGAACCACAGAAATAACCATATTAGCTGAAACTGTGCAAAGTGATTATATCATTAATGGAGGAAATTATGATTGGTCTGTGAGCTTTAAAATCTCTTGTCAAGCCTGGCACAGGGGCGCACATCTGCAATCCCAGCGGCTCGGGAGGCAGAGGCAGGAGGATCGCAAGTTAGAGACCAGAAGCAGTCTGTACAATTTAGCAAGACTGTCTTAAAAAGTAACAAAATGGGCTGGGGGTACATCTCAGTGGTACTCCAACAGTCAGCTATTTCTTCTGTAACTCTATCTATCTGTTCTATTCAAATCCTGAAAAGTTATTTCTACAGTGAAATAAAAGTTTTGCTATACTACACACATACTATTATTGCTTCCTGCCATGATGCTTGGATATTTTCAATTGTATGCTTTATATCACATTACTTCCAAAATTCAGCCAAGGAAACTGCATGATCTCCTTGTAATTATCATTTCCTTTCAATGTGGTAACTAACTTCCTCCCACTTTCTGAGGCAGATCTGGGAGTCCTTTTTCATGAATGTCTTTACTTATGTTGTCATGGCTGCCTTGATGTCCTGAATCCATTCAAAATGTTAACCTTTATGGTCACTTTGACGTCAGGGAAGAGCCAAAAGTTGCATGGTGGCAGATCCAGTGACTAAGGTGAATGGGGACACATTGTAATGTTTTTATTTGATAGAAACTGCCATACAGAGGCAATGTGTGACATGGACTGTTGTCATGATGGAAGATGAAACTGAAAACACTCATATAAACGCACTTCCAGAACTGCTTCAGAAAATGTCAGGAACAATGGGATAAGTGTGTTCAAAGCCAGGGGAAGAATTCTGAGGAAGATTAAGAGCAATGTCTCTTTAATTTAATAAACTTTTTATTTAAAAATACACTGTATTTTTCAATCACACCTCATTTATGTTAATAAAAAAGAGGAAAAATATTAATAAAATAAATGCCTAAGTTGCCTTAAATCTGCTATCTGTGATACCTCAGGCACTTGCAAACACCAGGAGATGTAAAAAAGAATAATAGCCAAATAACAAATACGTTTACAATTGAATACATTTGTAAACAATTAAAAACATAAAAAAAAAAAAAGCATAAAGAAAAGTAACATTTTTCCTCATAGCTAAAGCTGGTTAACATGGGCTAATTTTACTCTTTGTAAACTCAGTCAAATGTAGGAAAAGTTAAAACAAACATCAGGAAAAAATGATAAATTCAATTTTATGAGAAAACTTATAGCATAAGCAACTTTCACTAACTTTTTGATAAAATAAAAGTGATTCCACTTGGGTATCTTGTTTCTTTTTCTTTTGCTTGTCATTTCACTTCTTTTATTTTTCTTCTAGTTATTTTTTATCTGTAACCTATATTTTCTCCTATGGCCACTCATAAATGTTTTCTTTCATCCCTTTCCTCTATAGTTTTATCTACCCTTAGATATCTGGGCTAGGGTTTACCTCAGTTGGTATAGTGCTGCTCTGCGCTCTCTGAAGACCCAGGCTCAAATCCCAAAGCTGGAAACATGAGAGAAGGATGTGACAATCCACTCCCTAAGCAATCCTAAAACAATCAGCCACTGAAAACCCTATGATGGTCGCTGAGTTAGAAATGACTCAATGGCACCTAACAACAACAACATATACTTGGAAGCAGAACTGATATAATTTAATGAAGAATTGGATGCTTGGTGAGGGAGAGAAGAGTCAAAAGTGATTTGTATTTTTTCAACCTGAACAACTGGAAGGACCAACTCACAAATTAATAAAACTGTGGGAGGTTACGGAAGGAACAACTTTGGGGCAGGGTTGAAAATCAACAGTTTGGTTTTTAAACATAATAACTTGGCATGCCAAATAAAGATATGATGTTGTTGGATATATCACTTTGGAGACCTCAGGTCAGAGATAAAAATTTGGAAGCATGCACTTATATTTAAAATCATGGAACTGGATGAGCTAATGTGAGGAGCCAGTGTGGGGTAAGAAACACTACACAAATAATGTATCTGAGAAGGCAAAATGGAATAAATTGGGGTGGAAAGTCAGCCTTAAAAGCATGAACTTTTCATCTATAGTAAGAAAAGGAAAGGTAGAAAATACAGGTACAGATGAGAAAGATTAGTAGAGAAAGTGATGGGAATGTCTAAAGTTCTATTCTTCTGGCTTTTGTTGTTTACAATTTTAAAAACTCATGGGTTAACAGCAAATGTATAAGTATTTTTATTTATTGGTGTCAGTGGGAAGCAAACTGAAGGCCTCATGCATGTCAACCAAGCACTCTACTACTAAGCTACATCCGTAGCCCAACGTGGAGATTTAAAGAGATGGTGCAATATAGTTTAGGACAGAAATGGAATATCCTACCTAGCAAAATGAAGGAAGATTTCTAGCAGCACTGTCACTGGGCAGTATGGTCACAAATCTGTGGTGAAGCCAACCAGCATGACTACAGGTTGTTTTGTTTTGTTTTTCCCCAGCTACATTCATTTACAACAGGTGTTGGTAAAAAGGAGCAGGAAGCTGGCCATGACTAAAGCTAGAACAGACCAGCAGAATAAGAAGATGAGAGAGAAAGCAAGGGAATTATGGTGGTATATAAAGGAACAGTTTATAAAGATAAATAATGGAATCCAAAGTGGGAAGGAAACAAGTAAAAACATGAATGAGTGGGTGAGAGAAAGTAAAAAACCTGGTAGGACTTTGGGATATTAGTCTTCCTACGCATGATGGCACAAGCCTGTAATCCCCGGCAGGTGGAGGAGGATTGTGAGCTCAAGGCCAGAGACAGTCTGTGTGACTTTGTGAGCCCTGACTCAAAATGAAATAGAAAAAGCATGCTAGGAGTGCACCTCAGTGGTAAAGCACATGCAAAGTATGTGTGAGGCTGTGGGTTCAATCCCCAAGTACCACAAAAAAAGAAAAAGAAAAATATTAGTCTCAGGGCTTTAAAAAAAATTAATGGAATTGAGAAAGTAGGAGTTAGAGAGATAATAGATGGAAATTACAAAATAGGATGCATAAAGCTGAGATTATGAATGGGTTGCAATTATTTGTAATGATGGCTTTCTTGGGTATGACCACAGAAGTAGGAAGTTGAGACAAGAATAAGTTTATTCAAAAAATTACCTACATATATATTGAAACTGCCAACAGTTAAGGCAAGCATACTAAAAGAAAATGATCTGTCTGCAGGCTCCCTCTCCTCTGCTGATGAATAGCTTCTTTTGTCTTGTGATTTGCAGCTGCTACAAGATCACAGAGAAGATGGTAGATACCCCAGAGACTAGGCAATGAAGTACCTGGGACTCACCTAAGTTGCCCACAGCTGCCATGTCTCTGAGGGTCTAGTGAATATCTAAAGCCTCTAAGGCATCTCCTCTGAAAGGACAGCCTGAGCAAAAGCAGTACAAAAAGGAAGGTTGCGGGGCATGGTGGTGGCAGTTGTGAGATGCCATCAAGTCCAGTCTGACTCATAGTGACACTGCATACCACAAAAAGAAACACTCCCCCACACTGTGCCATGCACATAATCTTTTTTTATGTTTGAGCCCATTGTTGCAGTCATTGTGTCAATCCATCTAGTTGAAGGTCTTTGGCTTTTATGTTGACCTGCCACTCTCCCAAAAATGATGTCCTTCTCCAGGGATTGGTCCCTCCTGACTACATGTCCAAAATATGTAAAAAGACACAGTCTAGCCCTCTTTGTTTTCAGGGAGTGCTCTGGTTACACTTCTTCTAGGACGGATCTGTTGGTTCTTTTGGCAGTCCATGGTATATTCAATATTTGTCTCTAGTACCATAATTTAAAAGCATCAATTCTTCTCCTGTGTCCCTTATTCAACACCCAGCTTTCACAACCATATGAGGTGTCCGAAAATTCCATGGCATGAGTCAGGTGCACCTTCATCTTCAGTGTGACATCTTTACTTTTCAACACTTTAAAGAACTCTTTTGCAACAGCATTTCCCAAAGAAATGCATCCTTTGAATTCTTGACTGCTGCTCCCATGGGTGTTGACTGTAGAACCTAGTAAAGCAAAATCTAGGACAACTTCAATCTTTTCTCCATTTATCATGAAGTTGTTTACTGACCCAGATGTAAGGATTTTTGTTTTGCTGATGTTGAGGTGTAATCAGTAATGAAGGCTGTGTTCTTTGATCTTCATTGGTAAATGTTTGAAATCCTCTTCACTTTCAACAAGAAAAGTTGTACAATCTGCATAACATGGGTTGTTAATGAATATTCCTCCAATCCTGATGCTACGTTCTTCTTCATAAAGTCTAGCTTCTCAGATTATTTGCTCAGCATAGAAATTGAAGAGGTATGATGAAAGGATACAGCCCTGATGCACACCTTTCCTGAATCTAAACCAAGCAGTGCTTCTTGGTTCTGCTTGAACAACTCCCTCCTGGTCCATGTACAGGTTCCTCATGAGTATAATTAAGCACCTTGGTATTCCATTCTTCACAATGTTATCCATAATTTGTTGTGATCCACCCAGTCAAAGCCTTTGCACAGTCAACAAAACATAGATAGACGCCTTTCTGGTGTTCTCTGCTTTCAGTTAATAGACATCTGACATCAGCAATGATGTCTCTGGTTCCCCGCCCTCTTTTGAAGCCAGCTTGATTCTCTGGCACTTCCCTGGCTATATACTGCTGCAGTCACTTTTGAAGGATCTTCGTAAAATTTTGCTTGTATGTAATATTAATGATATCATTTGATAGTTTCCATTAAGGACAACTCTACTTTGATGAGGTAACTCTTTCCCCAATAGTCTCTTGAATGTCTTCCAACCTGGGGGGCTCATTTTCTGACACTAAATCTGACAGTGTTTCCCTGCTATTCCTAGGACTTTCAATGGCTAATTGTTTCAGAAATGGGCTGCCATGTCCTTCTCCTTAGGCTGTCTTAATCTGGAAGCTCATGTGAATCCTGTCTATCATGAGTGACCCTGCCAGTATCTAATACTGGTGGCACAGCTTTCAGCATCACAACAACATGAAAGCCCCCACAGTACAACAAACTGGCAGACAAGTGATGGGGGCATGGTGCTACATGCCTGTTATTCTAGCAACTCAGAAGGAAGAAGCAGGAGGACTGCAAGTTCAAGGCCAGAGGCAGCCTGTGTAACTCAGTGAGATACTGACTCAAAATAAAAAATTTAAAAAGGGGTTGGGAGTGCAGCTAGTGGTAGAGCGCTTGAAAAAATGTACAAGACCCTGAGTTCAGCAGCCCCCCAATACTAGCGCAATAAAAAAAGGTTTATAGCAATAAATGTCTACATCAAAAAAGAAAAAAGACCTCAAGTGAATCACCAAATGTTGACCTTCAAGCAACTAGAAAAGCAATTACAAATTAAGTCCTAAATAATTCAAATAATAATAGTAATAATAATTATAATAATAGGGTTTAGAGCAAAGATAAGCAAAATAGTGACTAAAAACAATACAAAAGGTTAACAAAATATTCCAAAAAGATAAAATCAAAAAGCTCAGTTAGACTTAAATGTAAAGAAAAAGGATCCAAGTAAATAAAATCAAAGATGAAAATGGAGACATTAAAACTGATACCAAAGAAATAAACTCATAAGAAACTATTATAAACAACTATATCCCAATATACTGGATAACCTAGAAAAAATGGATAAATTCCTAGACACATATATTCTACCAAAACTCAAATATGAAAAATCAGAAAACCGGAAGATACTTATGATGAGTAATGTGGATGACTCAAAAAAGGAAGGTATCCCATCAAAAAAGCCCATGACTATTTATGAGGCCAACTTTACTCTAAATACAAAACTAGATAAGGACACACACAA
>VMDO01020708.1:0-36934 GCA_007922755.1 Pedetes capensis
AAGTTATAAAACCATAAATGGATTAATCCTTTCACGATATCGTTGTTGTTGTTAGGTGCCATCAAGTCGGTATCCGACTCATAGCGACCCTCTGTACAACAGGGGAAACACGATTGTCAGTGCTTCTCTGCTGTTCATAGGGTTTTCAATGGCAGATTGATTTTTGGGAGGGGGTTGCCAGGTCCTTCTCCCAAGCCTATAGCTTCTGGTATTCCCAGGTGGTCTCCCATCCAGGTGCTAACAAGGCCCGACCCTGCTTAGCTTCCGAGATCTGACCAGATCGTACACCACAGGGCTTCACGATATTAGAGCCTTCATAATCCAGTCACCTCTGAATACCATTGCTTTAGGGACCAAGATTCAACACATGAGTTTTTGGGGCACATTTAAGATCAAAATTGCAAAAAGAATTAAAAAACAAAATAGAAGTATGTTTAAAGTTAATATTATGCTTATTAACTAGATAGCTAATACTCATTCCAACAGCTACAGAAACTCCAACAATAGATCAATTATCTGAAAGAAAAGAAGGCAGTAAAATATTTTACAATAAATAATGTAATTCTTCAAAATGTATGTAAATATCTGGATTTTATTTATTTCTCTGTTCATTTTCTGGTGTGAAAGATATTTCTGAATTATAGGATATAAATTCATAGTGCATTTTATTTTTTAAAATGTTTATTTTCTGTCCACTAAAAAGGCCTAGAAGAAAAAAACTAACAACATAGCCATGAGTATTCTTATTATCCAAACTATGGTCTGTAGACATTACTTTCCACTAAAAGGAATCAAGAGTCCTTAGAAAAATGTCTGATTCCAGAATGAGAAAGGAAATGTACAAAATTCTCCTGGAATGTCTTGTTATACCAAAAATCAAGGAAGTTACAAAGACCATTGCTCACATTAAAACAATACAGAAGCCAAACTAAAAAGGCCCCCACTGGCCACATGTGGGAATGTCAGCATCAATGTGAATAATAACTGCAATAGATTGAAACACAGCAAACATGTTCAATTCAGTCACCACTGGCATATAGAAGGGAATAAATTCATTATGACAATTGGTAAATAAAGGGAAAAGTTTTGCATCTACCCTCCCTTTACTGAGTGAACTATACTGCAAGGCAACCAAATAGTTGATGAGAAGTTTTCCAACCCAATTTGTGAAGGAGAAATAGCAAGTTAGAAAACCATTACCATTTAATTCCTAATAAATTAATAGACCTAGGCAATCATCACTAATGACTGCTAGCATCATAAAAAGAGCAATTTCCAACCATTATGTGCCTCCTAGCAGAAGTATACACCACTTTCTATGCAGTATTGTTGACAAAATAAAAATAAAAATTCAATGAGCAAGAGTTGTTGATTTACTATAAAGAACCAAAAAAGAATTTAAACATAATGGGAATGTGATCATCAAAAAACAAACAATGCAACAGGACAAATTGGCATTTTAAACAAACTGCAAAAACAAAAACAGAGAAGTAACTATAAATTAAAGGAGACAATTGCAATGAACAATTGGCCTTCATTTGGATTTGGATCGCTACTCATATTACAAACAGAAGAGAGAGATTGAGAGAGAGAGAGAGAAAGGAAAATCTGAAAACTGCACAGTTAATGGTATTAAGGAATTATTTTTTTACATATAATAATGGCATTGAGTATTTATGCTTTAAAAAGAATCCCTATTAAATATATTCTGAACTATTTAGAAAGGGAATTATATGAAGTCTGAAATTTTCCTTTAAATAACCAGAAGGGAGAATAATAATATTATTGGAGACAAAATAAGATTGGCCATGAATTGATCATTAATTAACTGAGTCCTGAAGTTTCATTACACTATTCTCTTTACTCTGTTACTTAAAATTTTTTTACTATAAAATGTAAGAAATAAGAAATTCTAAAATGATATGCAAATTTCATTTTGTATGTCTAAAAATATCCTGAAGATTATTAGAGCTGAATGAGCAGGGGATAAAAATTCTTGCTATACAGATGAGAAAACTGACATCCAGAGAGGTGATGTCACTTTTCCAAAGTCAAAAAGCCCATCAATAGCAAAACTAGAACAAGGAGTCAAGTTTCCAGTTTCCCAGTCTGGTTCTGCTTCATGTGAACAGGAGAGTTCATGGTCTATTCCGAGGTTCTTCACAGCCACTTCCTACTTTATAGACATTCATTCAGAAACAAATTCAAGAGCCAGAAAAGCATTTTCTGGGTTCTTTTTGTTGTTAGTTTTTTATCCTTCCTTTTCTGGACCCCTCCCTTATCAGACCTCCTTCTTCCAGTGTGAGAACATCTGAGCCAAAGTGTCACAACCTTATAGATCTTCTCTCCCATTACTTTGAGAAAAATTTCACAACCATTGTCTCATCAGTTTGATAGAGTTTCTCCTTCCATCATGTGCATAGCCATCTAGATTTTTACAGTTATCTCTCCTGTGGGGTTTAGGTTTCTTTGTTTTGCTTTGTTTTTTTGTATTTGCATTTGAGGTGCAAATGCAGTATTTTTAGCTTGCAAGCAATCTAAAATAACATTTAACTCAAGGACTCCACGGGGCTAAGGTTTAGCTCAGTTGGTAGAGTACTGCACTGCATTCTCTGAGGACCTAGGTTCTATCCTCAGCACTGCAAAAAATGAGAGAAGGATGTGGCAATCCACTCCCAAAGCAATCCAGAAACAATCAACCATTGAAAACACTGACTCAAAGGCACTTAACAACAAAACAGGGACTTTATAGGGCAAATAATAGAGGTAATTTAGGGCTTTAAAAATAGCATGCACAGAGCACTTGCTATTTCCAGGAGCTATGCTCATGTTTCACATGTCATCTAAGTCACACAAGAACTGCATGAGGTAAATTTCACTCTTATTTTAATAACTACTTAGAAAAATGAGGTTTTGAGAGATTAACTGCCTTATACAAAGTCACACTGCTACTTATTATGATCCTATAAGTAATTATTGAACTGCTGACACTCATTACTATAAACAATATTTTTAAAAAATATTTCCATGAGCATCAACAATTCATATTATGTCTAAAGAAAAAACTAATAGTATAAACATGAGACCCATTAAGTTGCACATTAAAAATTATTAATAAAAAAAGTTTAAAAAGAGTATTAATAATTCAGATATTGTTCAAAGACAAAAAGTATGATTAAAAAATATGGGCTGCTACCTTAATAACATTTGAAATTAGACCTCCTCAATCTCTGTCATAGAGAGACAGCAAAATTGGTTGATTAGTTACAAAGTATTTAAAACATGAAATATCACTCTAACAAACATATGTCCCTAGGCAGAAAAGAAAAATTAGATTTGTAGGTTATAGGCTAAGCATTATTTGTGATATAGCAAAAGCATACTGAGATACAAAAAAAATTATGAGCCGGGTGCTGTGATGCAGGAGCAGCTTGGGAGGCGGAGGCAGGAGGATCATAAGTTCAAGATCAGAGGCAGTCTGTGTAACTTAGGGAGATCCTGTCTCAAAAAAAAAAAAAAAGTAAAAAATGGGCTGAGGGTACAGCTCAGTGGTCCAGCACTTGCAGAGCATGCAAGTGCGAGGCCCTGGGTTCAATCCCCAGTACCACAAAAAAAAAAAAAAAAAAAAAAAAAAAAAAAAAATTACATTGATATCTACCTTTATCACAGAATTACCATTTTGTTCTACCATATTCAATTTGGTAATGCTAATATACAATATGACAATTATTTCATATACATATATTTCATTTTTCCCAACTAGATAGCATAACAGTAGGTAGACAGTAGGAATAATACTTATCATCTAACTTGTACATATTTTTGTATTTTATGCAATCCTGTAAGTGTCTATAATATTCTTCACATAAACTATCAAAATAAATGTTTCCACAGAATTGACAGGTGTTAGGGGTAATGTTGTTGTTAGGTACCATGGAGTTGGTATCTGACTCATAGTGACCCTATGTACAACAGGCAAAACACTATTGTCAGTGCTTCTCTGTTATTCATAGGATTTTCAATGGCTGACTGTTTTTTGGGAGTGGGTTGCTGGGTCCTTCTCCCAAGCCTACAACACCTAGTGTTCCCAGGCAGTCTCCCATCCAAGTACTAACCAGGCCTGACTGCTTAGCTTCCAAAATCTGACAGGATCAGATGTCACAATACTACCGCTGCAGGTGTTAGGAGTAATATAGCACATCAAAAATACTGCCTTGCCTATCGTATGCCCTGTTTTTTATAATAAAAACGAAATAAAAAGTCTTTGAAACTATCATTATCCCAATGGATACTACCACTGGAAAGGTTCTTATGATATGCCAATGCACTCTGATAACAGTGACCTTAAATACACTCACAATAACCTACAAACACACACATAAAGGCAGACTATTCTAAATCCTGTAAGACTTGAGTAGGGAGGGGAAATCTGTTATAAACCACATTGATACAATGAAAATAAGTGACAGAATTTGTCCTCACATTGAGAATTCCAATATATTCTCATAGACTCTATTGTAAAGAAGCAAGATAGACAGTTAGTTACATATCCCACGCTTCAACATTTTCTATAAGAATACAGCTCATGTTCTAACAAATGCATCATAAAATCATTAAAGAATGAAGAGAATTATTGTTATATAGTGTTCATCTTCAGGGGAAAAATCAAATTTTAAATGACAGAAATGTACAACAAACTCTTTGAAAAGAAAATAAAAACTTAGCCAGACTCTCACATAAAACCAATTCCCTATAGCTGGATTCCCACGCTCCAAATAGTAGCACTACATCAGCCTGTGAAAAAACATTCCAGGCAAAGACCACAAAAATATTCAGTACAGACCTCTTTACAAACCAAGACTAAAGATCGTCTCAAATCAAGTCCAGATAAATAGATAATGCAAATGGTGAACTACTTAACAAGAGTCACCTGTAGCCTTGTTCTACTCCCAAGAGGAAAATACTCAAGTACAGTCTACATTATCATTTAATAAATAAATGGAACAAAAGAATAAATGTAACCCAGGTGAGGAAAATATCAAATAAAATCCAATAATCCTTGAACAGTCCAAATTTGAGAGCAATTAAAGCTTTTTCGAAAGTGCAGACTTTGTAGTAAGCAATGCCTCTTAAGTAAGCAAATACTCTCAATGACACTAAATCCCAGAGCAAAAAAATAACATGAAATCAGGCGAAATAGGATTCTAGAGCATGTATAACACATGATGGTCCTGGGGAAGATAATTGTTTGTAGAATAAGTGGTGAAAAGTTTAAGGAATTTGCAGTTACAGTATAAGCACATCTAGTTCCTAGATCTTAGTTTTTAAATAACATTCTCTCCTAAACAGAATCAGTACTCTTGGGAGGAATTGGTTGGTTCTAGGACTGTACCATGTGGAAAAAAAGAAAGGAAATAAATGAGATGAACCTGAAACATATTATGACAAAATTTTTAAAAGTGCTTAATGAATAATGAGGACAGAGCAAAAGTATACAGGAGCCATCCAATAGATGATCCTACTGGCCAAGTCTAGGGTGATATGAGCATCAAAATAAATAATGACTGTTAATGATGATTTCCTATTGAATAAAATATAAATGAGTCTGCACTGATACAAATAAACAAAGGAGAAGAAAAGAGCTCTTCCTTGTAGTAGAAATCAAATACATGTAGAAAGCATAGTGGAATTAGAAAACCACTATCAAAATCAGAGCAATAGTAAACTCAGGAGAGAATCATCATCATATGATAAAACTGGTGAATGAAAGTTTGAAGAGTCCCAGAATAGTTATATAGTTTCAAAGTACACTCCCCAAAGATATCCTTTAGGTACAAATATACAACAGTAACTTTAGTATAGAATCCTGGCAGACACACCCTTCCCTCAGTGAACAAAGCTGCATTGCTAGTAAGGTACTAATCACAGTGTACACCCCTGGATGTGATGCACTGAGAGAAACTCCATGTTAATTTGTGAGACCTGACTGTCATAAGTACTTAAAACTATTCAGGAGGAAACATCAGCAAAAACAAAATTGAGAGACATTCTTCTGAAGAATTGACCTGCATTTTTTAAAATGTCAATGCCCTGAACTTAAAAGAAAATCCCCCAGCTTAAAGAAGGCCAGAGAGACGGGACAATTGAATACAATGAAGATTTTCTATTTTCATTTGCTATGAAGGGCATTGTTGAGACAAATGACAAAATATAAATAAGGTTTATAAATTATACAATATTATTTTGATGTTAATATCCTGATCTTGGTAATAGTATTTTGCTTGTTGTGTCAGGTGCCTTCAAGTCAGGTCTGAATCATAGTGTGATCCTATGTACAACAGAACAAAACACTTCCCAACACTGTGTTATGCCTGGCACTGTTAGTGCCTCTCTGCTATTCACATAGGGTTTTCAATGGCAGATTGTTTCAAGATTGTTTCAGAAGTGGGCTAACAGGTGCTTTGCCCATTTTTGTAGTGCTGGGGATGGAACCCAGGGCCTCAGAGAGTGCAGAGCAGCTTCTGCCAACTGAGCTAAACCCCAGACCTCTATATTTTGCTACTTCTTGTTGTTGTTAGGTGCTGTCAAGTCAGTATCCTACATACAGGGACCCTATGTACAACAGGCGAAACAGTATTGTCAGTGTTTCTCCGCTATTCATAGGGTTTTCAATGGCAGAGTGATTTTTGGGAGTAGGTTGCTCGGTCCTTCTCCCAAGCCTACAGCACCTGGTGTTCCCAGGCGGTCTCCCATCCAAGTACTAACCAGGCCTGGATGCTGCTTATCTTCCAAGATCTGATGGGATCTGATGCCACAGTGATATGGCTGCAGGCTGTATTTTGCTTACATAACAGAATTCTTTGTTTTTATGAAACACAAACTGAAATATTTAGAAGCAAAAATAAGTAATGTGTCTGCTACTGACTTTTATAAGGTCCATTTTCAAAAAATGAACGTAGATTAGGTAGGTAGATAAATGAATACATAAACAAGTAAACACAGGAAGAAAAATAACACAAAAGTATTTATATATCCAAATACATGGTATAATAAATTACTCTGCAAGTAATAAGGACTAATATACACCTAAAACTCATCTTATGCTTTAGGAAGAAGAAAGAGAAAGACAGAGGAGAAAGTGGAAGAGAAAGAGGGAGCAGCAAGCAACAAAGGAGAAAAAGTTACCTTTTCTATATTGCCATACTGAGAAGTTGACGCCAGGACCTCTCACATGCTAGGCTAGTGCTCTACCACTGAACTACACCTCCGGGCCCTTTTTTATTTTTTATTTTGATACAGGGTCTCACTCTGTTGCAAAGGCTGCCTTTGGCCTCAAATCTGTGATCCTCCTGCCTCAGCCTCCCAAGTCACTGAGATTATAGGGATGCCCAGCATTTTCTGAACAATTTCTACAGGCCAAGAATTTCACATACATTACAGTAACCCACGAGTTTTCAAAGGAGAAAATTGTTACTTAGAAAGGTTAAGTAACCTGCCCAACATTACATAAATAATAAGTGGTAGAGTTATTTGCTTTTGCAGATGGAACCAAAGGCCTCATACATGCTAGGTAAGCACTCTACAACTGAGCAACATCCCCAGCCCTGGCCCTAACTTAATCTGAGCAGTTTCACCTTATCTGTGTTAGATTTCCACATAAGATGTTTGAAGAAAATGCCCAATAGCAGTGAAACAATATATCTATTTTGCCTTACCACATATGGCTTGGACTTTACCCCAAGACTACAATGAGAGTTTCACTTAATGAAAACACAAAACTAAGGCTAGGAAGAGGCACAGCAAACTAATTAAAGCTACTCACCAAGTCTGATACTGTTGGGGTTTTAGCTATAGCCCGGCTAGCTCAGTCGGTAGAGCATGAGACTCTTAATCTCAGGGTCATGGGTTCGAGCCCCACGTTGGGGGCCACAAGTATGTTGGGATTTAAGCTCTAGCCCGGCTAAAATTAGGGCCAAACCCTCAACGTAACAAATGGCTGGTGTCATTAATGAAGGACCTCGGGAGACCTTCTGACGGTAAAAAGGGTAGGTAAGGTTTATTGGGTGCTCCCCTGATGGAGAGCAAGGAGCAAGCAGCCCCTATAGAGCAGAGCTCTATGCCCTTTAAGTGCTGGCCCTAGGCCTGCAGCATGGAATGCTGCAGGCTAAGTGCTGGTACAGCTCAGCTTTAAAGGCACAGCCACTGCCGCTGGTGTTCCGTGGAGGTCAGTTGGTCTTGACTCTCACGGCTCGCCTTCTTTACCTCCCTCCTTCCCAAGGATGGGAGGAATTGGGAGGCTCTTCGTGGCTTGCTAGAATCCTTCGGCTCTTCAGGGCCCCTGGGCTTGATCCCGCCAGCTTGCTAGAAGGTCTTGCTAGAGTAGGGAGCGCTGGTCCAGGTGATGGGGTTCAGGTAGCAGTTGAGGGATGGTCAGAGAGGTCAGGATCTCAGGTTGAAGATGGGGTCCAGGAGCCCTACTTTTATAGGGTCCTGGAGGGATCACATGGTGGGATTCAGCCAATCAGAGCACACACCTGACAGGTACAGCGGGTAAATTGACATACCTGCCAGGTGGGGACAGTTATTACCTGAAAATGCTGAGGAGAGCCAATCAAAATTAGGGTGGTTAAGGCAGGTCAGACTAGCCGGGGGCCATCTTTGCTCACTCGATGGGAGGGGCTGGTTTGAGTGAGTGAGATGAGCCCTGGGGTCAACTAGGGGTCAGCCCCTCAGGCTGTCATGAGGAACCCTAGTTGAGAGATATAATTTTTAAAATCCCCAACATGGTACCATAAAGCAAAACTTCAGGAAGTAAAGGAACACCCACCACTGTCCTCCAATCCCAATCAGC
The DNA here is from genome assembly GCA_007922755.1 of Pedetes capensis. NCBI lineage: Eukaryota > Metazoa > Chordata > Mammalia > Rodentia > Pedetidae > Pedetes > Pedetes capensis. Next base: position 8,852 of record VMDO01020708.1, read on the forward strand.
AACCAAGATAAAGTAATTTCACATCTAACAAGTTAACCAAAACATTTTATCCTGCTAATACAGATTTGATGGCTATCAACTAATTATCTACTATGTGCAAGTATTACTTTCAAGAAAATCAGCAGCACTTAGGGAAAATCATTAGTGTCCAATAGTGGCAGAACCTAACACTATTTGGCACCCATTTTGCTAATCACAGTTTCTAAGGTCTGCATAGTTGACCATAGGGTGGAAAGAGAAGGGGAAGAGGGTGGTAAGGACTACCATGGTTATCTAGGGTAGTTCCTCTTTGGGCCTGGCAGGGGTTTAAAGCCTATTTATTATCATATGGACCATTCTAAAGGGTTGTTCCAAAACACCCTCACCCCATTTCTAATGTCTGGGGCCTCCTTACACTGCTGAGTCTCTTTCCCAACTGGTCACTTATAAGTCCTTCCTCAGTTCCAGGAATTCTTCATACATTACCAGCTTCCTTCTGCCCCCTTGGACAGGATTGAAAACAAGTACACAATGTTTTTCTCTTTCTCACCATGATCCACAGAAAATATTGGCCGTACAGCAGTGGCTTCCCAAACTGCAGCCCTCCAGACACCTTCTGGCTCTCTAAATATCTCAGGAATGAATGGCATATCAATCACCAAGATCCAGGGGAAACAAATCCAAATCCTCCCAAAGGTCCCACTGAAGACTTTTCCCTTTGGCTTCAGGTTATAAATTCTGTAGAACTATTTCTTTTGAAATATGAATATTTGATTGAAAGTTTTTTAATTAAAAAATGATTATAGAATCACACTGAAATATTAACTAGTTAGCTCAAAGTGGTAACATTATAACCCACAATTATCTTCTTTTTAAAATATTCCTATTTTCAAAGTTCTTCTAAGTGATCATTTATTACTTTTATAATTTAAACAGTAATAATAGGTCTTTAGTTTAAAAATAGGCAATGTAAATATCTTACTTATTCTATAATTAGGTCTCTGGTAATAATAATTACAAAGTATATTTTCAATATTAATATAAATGAAAGCTGCCATTTATTATTTATTTATTTATTTATTTATTTATTTATTTATTTTTGATAAGTACATGACAAATATCAAGAGGAGATCAGCCATATTCATATATTTGGTATCTCCACAGATGCTGAAGACAATGACTCCAAGAAACTAAAATAAAAATTGTTCTGTTAGTATAGCTTCAATGTGGAAAATGTGGTTTCATTTCAACAAACACCTTTCTCGTTGTTTGAACTAAGCTAATATTAATCCAAGGGCTGGGATTTAGCTCAGTTGGTAGAGCGCTGCGCTGCAGTCTCTGAGGTCCTGAGTTCAATTCCCAGCACCGCAAAAATGGGAGAAGGACCTGGCAATCCATTCCCAAGGCAATCCTGAAACAGTCATTGAAAACCCTATGAGGGTCTCTATGAGTCAGATACCGACTTGACGGCAACAACAACAAAAATATTAATCCAAATGGTAAAGAAAGATGATATCAAAACATTTTGTGCTGGGGGAGTCAGCTCAAGTGCAAATTTTTTTGTGGCTAGCCCCAAAATAAATAATTTAGAAAGGTGAGTTTATTTCCTGGAAAATGGATACTGCTACATACTTATGGAATTGTGGCAAGAACAGAACAATCCTCACATTATGTAATTAGATCATTGTATACAGAGCAGCTTCCATTGCAGCCTAAGTCAAATGGGCTTGATGAAGTAATTAGAGACTTTCAGATTTTGTCATCTCCACATGCAATTTAGATTAAGCGGTGCTTCCTCCATTGTCACTGAGGGACTATCACTTGGCCTGATGGTCTGATGGCCTGAGAATATTTACCACAGTCATGAACCAATACCAATTTTCCTCCTGACACAGTCAAGTCCCAAAGCCAGGTTTATGTTTTTAATTAATGTTAACCTCGCACCAGATGCAAATAAACTTTTGGAACCCTCTGGGAATATCAGTACAGCCAGGTGGAAGGTCAGAGAATGCATTAAGCTTAGTTTCTCTAACTCCTGGGTTAACATGGCAGCAGAAAACCATTCTAATATGCTTCCTCTCAATGTCCCACCAAAATATCTACACTGAAATATGATAAAGATCAAACAGGCTAAAGGGAGGAAAAAAAGGAAGATAACATCACATACCACATTTATAAGAAAATTTCCACTGAAAACATCATTGATCTGTAGGGCACTGCTTAGCGAGGCAGTTCGCCCCTGGGCCTATCTAGGCTCCCTTGGAGGACTGAGGTTTGTTCCCCAGGCAGTCACCTTTGCCCTACATCCTGGAACTCAGGGTCATCGAGCTCCCCAAGATGGCTCTGGCATCTATTCCCTTGCCTCCACCCCCTTGACACCGATTGGCTGTTTCCAAACCCCTAAATGGCTCCTGATTGGACCGTTCTGGAACCACCTCTGATTGGCTACTTCTACAAAACCAAATTTGAATATCCCCTCTGATTGGCTGAAACCTGTATGAGGTAACTGCCTCTGATTGGTCCCCAGCAAGCCCCAGAAGAGTATATAAGGGTGATGCACAGAGTAGTCTGGGTCCATTCCATCTACCAGGACAGACAAGGAAGAAATAAAGAGCTGTTGGAGCAGAGCACTCAGAATCTTCATTGGGAAGAAAAGAAGCAAGGAGCTGCCCTGGGCAGAAGCCTATGAGCCTGCCTTTTTCAAGGCTTCTCAGAGCAGCCATGAGCAGAAGCCTCCTTTCCGGGCGGCACAGCTCCTGGGTGTCCAGCTCACCATCACCAGAAGATGGGTCTTTGGCTACTGGTCCCTGCTCACAGCTGGAGCGAGTCCAGTGGCAAGGTGATGTCCCACATTGATCCAAAGGATTAAGAAGCATATTCCTGCATGATAAATAATATATATCCTATTCTGACTCAGAATAGTACAAGTGGCCTTCAAATGAGTTAGAAAAAAAATTTTTTTCACATGCTCCTAAGGAAAACCAGCTTGCGATTAGGGTAGACATCCTCATCTTTAATAGGTCCTAATTAATGGGTACTTTTTATAAGGCAATAAACAAAAGATTTAGAATTATAAGGAAAAAATTTGGATCAAAGGATTTTTAACAAGGTCTCTCATGTGTGTTTGTTGAATATTTTAATTTTATTAACATTTATTAATTGTACAAAATAGTGGATTTCATTGACATTTTGATACATGTATATAATGTACTTTGATCATGTTCACTCCCCTATTGTCCCCCCTGTCTCTCCTACCCCCTCCTCCTGATCCCTTTCCTCTTCTCAAATACTCTACCATCTACTTTCATGTCAGTTTTTTTAAATCTAGATTGTGCATATGAGATAAAATGTGATCTTCATCTTTCTGAGTCTGGCTTATTTCTCTTAATATAGTGATCTCCAGACACATCCATTTTCTTACAAACAACATAATTTCAGTCTTCTTTGTAGCTGAATAAAACTCTATTGTGTATATATACCATATTTTCTTTGTCCATTCATCTATTGAAGGATATCTAGGCTGACTCCATAACTTGGCTATTGTGAAGAGTGTCATAATAAAAATGGATGTGTAGGTATCTCTACTGTATGCTGGACTTAGATTACTTCCAGTATATATCAAGGAGTGGTTTTACTGGATCACATGGTAATTGTACTTTTGTTTCTTTAAGGAACCTCCATACTGATTTCCAGAGAGGCTGGACTACTTTACAGTCCCACAAACAGTGTATAAGAGTTCATTTCTCCATGAAACCTCATCAACATTTGTTGGTGTTTATTTTCTTGACGACAGCCATTCTGACCAGGGTAAGAAGGAATGTCAATTTAACTTTGATCTACATTTACCTAATGGCTAAGCATATTGAAGATTTTTTCACATATTTATTGACCACTTGTACTTCTTTTGAGAACTATCTGTTCATTTGCCCATTTATTCACTGGATTATTTGTGAGGGGTGCTTAATTTTTCAAATTCTTTTTATATTCTAAATATTGTCTTCCTGCCATATGAATAGCTGGCAACAATTTTCACCCATGCTATAGGCTCTTTCTTTACTCTGTTGTTTCTTTTGCTGTGCAGAAGCTTTTTAATTGATATAATCCCATTAGTCAATTCTTGATATTTCTTGAACTATTAGAAGTCTATTCAGAAAGTCCTTGCCTATTCCTGTATCTTCAAGTGCTTTCCTTGTTTTCCTCTAGTTGTTGTTGTTGTTGTTGTTGTTAGGTGCCATCGAGTCAGTATCTGACTCGTAGCAACCCTCTGTACAACAGGGGAAACACTATTGTCAGTGCTTCTCTGCTATTCATAGGGTTTTCAATGGCAGATTGATTTTTGGGAGGGGGTTGCCAGGTCCTTCTCCCAAGCCTACAGCTTCTGGTGTTCCCAGGCGGTCTCCCATCCAGGTACTAACCAGGCCCGACCCTGCTTAGCTTCCGAGATCTGACGGGATTGGATGCCATAGGGCTATGGCTGCAGGATTTCCTCTAGTAGTTTCCATTTTTCAGGTCTTATATTAAGGTCTTTGGTCCATTTTGAGGTGATTTTTGTACAGAGCGAGAGACAGGGATCTAGTTTCAGTCTTCTACATGTAGACATCCAGTTTTCTCAGCACCATTTGTTGAATAGGCTGTCTTTTCTCTAACCTATATTGTTGGCCCCATGTGTCTGTCAGCTTGTTGTGCTGTGGGGGCTTGCATGCTGCTGTGATGCTGAAAGTATGCCACCCATTTTTTAGATACCAGCAGGGCCACCCATAGTGGATAGGTTTCAGCTGAGCTTCCAGACTAAGACAGACTAGAGAGAAGGACCCAACAACCCAATCACAAAATGATTAGGCATTGAAAACCCTATGAATTGCAAAGAAGCACTGTCAAATATAGTGCCAGAAAATGAGCCCCCCAGGTTGAAAGTCATTCAAGAAATAATTGGGAAAGAGTTGCCTCCTCAAAGTAGAGTTGACCTTTATGATGAGAATGGAGTAAAGCTCCTGAGTCTTCCCTTTGCTGATGTGGCACAACTCATAAAAGAAGATATATGGTAGCTGCAACATTGAGCTCGAACATAAAAAGACAGCATGTATGGTACAGTGCTGGGTAGTGTTTCATTCTGCTGTCCTTAACATCACTGTCAGATCCAATTCAAAGGCACCTAACAACAGCAAATGTTATTGGTCCTTTTGTCAAAAATCAGATTGCTATAACTATGTGGGTTCATTTCTGTGTCCTCTACTTTATTCCATTGGTCTTCGTGTCTGCTTCTGTGACAGTAGCATGCTGTTTTTGCCACTATGACTCTAACATAATTTGAAATCAGGTATTGTGATGATTCCACTCATTTTCTTTGGGATTCCTTTGGCTGTTCAGGGCCTTTTGTGCTTTCATATGAATTTTAGAACTGTTTTTTTTTTTTTCTATTTTTGTGAAGAATGTCATTAGAATTTTGGTGGGGATTGCACTAAATCTGTACATTGCTTTTGGAAACATAGCCATTTTCCTAATATTAGTTCAGCCAATCCATGAACATGGAAAATGTCTTTCCATCTTCCAGTGTCTTCATTTCTTCCTTCAATGTTTTAAAGTTTTCATTGTAAAGGTCTTTCACCTCATTGGTTGGGATTATTGCTAGTGGATTTTTTGATTTTGTTTTTTGTTTGTTTGTTGTTGTTTTGAAACTATTGTGAATAGGACTGTTTTCCTGATTTTTTTTCCAAGCACATTCATTTTTGGTATGCAGAAAAGCTACCAGGTTTTGTGTTAGTTGTTTATCCTGCTATTTTGTTGAAAGTGTTTTCTTTGTTCTATTAGTCTTAAAATTTTTAAATATAATGTGACATGGAGAATTTCTTTTCTAGTCAGGTTTATTTGGGGTTCTAAATGCTTCTTATACTTGGATGTCCATACCTTTCCCTAGATTTGAAGATTTTTCTGCTATAATTTTATTCCATAGTTTTTCTATGCCTTTAGTTTTTATAACCTGCAGCTGTACCACCCTGGCATCTGATCTTGTCAGAGCTCAGAAGCTAAGCAGGGTTGACCCTTTTAGTACTTGGAAGGGAAACCACTTGGTAATACGGGGCACAGGAGCCATGAGAGAAGGACCTGGCAGCCCACTCTCCCCCAGCAGAAAAATCATCCATTGAAAACCCTATGAATTAGCAGAGAAACACTGACAATAGTGCCAGACATGGCACAGTGTCAGGTAGTGTTTCATCAGTTGTGCATAGGCTTGCTGTCAGACCCAACTCAACCACATCTAACAACATATATCTCAGTTCCTTCTACCCCACGAATAATTCTTAGATTTGATCTCTCAACCATATCCCAGAGTTCTTAAAAGCTGTGGTCATGGTTTGTTTGTTTTTTCTTTACTGTTGTAAGCTACCAATAACCATGGGGGGGGGGGATGAAAAACTAAACTGTGAAGTTAAAATTTAATTAAAGTAAAAGTAATGATAGTAAATGAATGAACTAAAGAAAAGAGGCAGAGAAAGGGAAGAAAGAAACAGCAAGGGGAAATTTTTTAAAAAGGAAAAAGAATGGAGGCAAATGTGAGAAAGCAGAAGAAGAGATAAGAGCAAGAAAGGAAAGTGTCTGATAAAATAAAGAAAAATATATAAATAAAATTAGATAATGGCATAAAAATAAAAAGTTTTTTAAATAAAATATAGTAAAAATGATACTAAAATAAAAGAAAAAGAAAAAGATGAAAAAATGAGAGGAAGAAAAAAGTTAAAAGGAAGACAAAGAATTGGAGAGAAAGGGCCAGGGACAGGTCAGTGGTAGAGCATCTGTGTACTATGTGCAAGGCCCTGGATTTGATCCTTAACATCAGAAAAAGTATGAAGAGACTTCTTTAGGGATCCTCCAATATTGGAATCTGCCAGCTAGACAGAATGGTGGGTCATAGCTAGAGTGTTTTGTCTTTCTTTTCATTCAAGCATATGCTGAATAGGACCTGACGACCAGGCTAGTGAAGGGTCAGCTGTCAGCTTCAGAGCTGCAAGAACTTAAGAAGTGTCCCTTCTTTGCATACCAGGAGCTTCTGCTGGCTGCACTGAGCTTTGAAGCTTGTGAAATGGACAAGTTTCCACTTACTCCAGAGGCTCCCCAGTTTGTGCACTCAGGGGTGGCAAATATCCAAGCCAAGGGGTTCCCCTGAGTGCATCAGAGAGTGGGGGAAGCAGACAAGGCACTGACATCTGCACTGGATGGGCAGAACCAATGGAGCCCAACCCTGTCTGATGGTTTCAGTGCTTACCCATCCTGCCCAGTAGGGAACCACCCTGCAAGAGGGAGGAAGCTGTGGAAATCAAGCCACCTGCTGGACCTGGGCTCAGAGCTCTAAGTCCCACCAGCAGCAAATCACATGTGGCAGCTCCAGAGGCCAAGAAAGCCTCTGGCCTCAGGCTGAGGGCTCTCAGTCCCTCCATGATGGAGCTCGCACATTAGCACAGAGGGTGGAGCTACCAACCACAGTGCCCATGACCGCTCCCTGCTGCCCAAACTCATCAGTGGGCCCATGTCCAACTTCCTGCCTCTCCACAAGTGCCTTTCATGGCTACTTCTTACCCAAACATGGGGGCATGGTGTCACCTAACTCCCTGAGCTGCAATGTTCCTTGGTTCATGTCCCCAGAGTAGCTCAATCTAAAGCAATATGCCTCTTTCAGAGTGGCATCTGTCTACAGCACCCTGAGATATGGGGAGTGACAAAGTGGATCCCCTCTCCAATGCTGGCCTGCCACATAGGAGGAGTTACTGTCACACCAAATGCCCCCACTGGATTTAAGGTTTATCCCTGTGGCCAGGGCAGCCACTGTGTTTTCACCAGGAATGCCTGCTTTACCTTGTGGTTGTGGAGCTGAGCCTGTGGGGTTCTCCCCACTTTTCTCTGCATAACCTTTCTGTTTCTCCATGCTTTTCTGCTGTCCCATCACCCTTTGATGATTTGCAAATGCCTCTCTTTCTCTCTTCAGAATAAAGTGTTTCCTTTGTTACCCTGACTCTTCTCATTCAGGGAGCCACACTAAGGAAGCTTCTAAACTGACATCTTACCCCAGAAATCTCTAGGATTGAGTTCTAACACGAGACTTAGAGGGCACCTAGGGAACAAAGTTATTTGCCTATCTGTAACCAAGCAAAAGGCTGTCTTAAAAAAAAAAAAAAGATTCAAGACAGTTTACATGCTACACTAGCTATTCTCTAAATCTTTATATAATTCTGATGCAATTTCTGCACTCTAGAAAATATATGAACAGATATTCCACACTTTACAATGGTTTTATACCTCAATAAACCCATCTTAACTTGAAAACGCTCTAAGTCAAAAATGGATTTAATACACCTAATGCATCATAGCCTGCAGTCATACCATTGTGGCGCCCAATCCTGTCAGATCTCAGAAGCTAAGCAGGGTCGGGCCTGGTTAGTCCTTGGATGGGAGACCTCCTGGGAACACTAGGTGCTATAGGCTTGGGAAAAGGACCCAGCAACCCACTCCCAAAACACATTCAGCCATTGAAAGCCCTATGAATAGCAGAGAACCACTAACAATAATGTTGCGCCTATTGTACATAGTCACTATGAGTTGGACACTGACTTGACAGCACCTAACAACAACAATGTATCATAGTTTAACAATCCAGCATACTAGGGCTGGGATTTACCTCAGTTGGTAGAGCGCTGCTCTGCAATCTCTGAGGTCCAGAGTTTGATTCCCAGTACTGCAAAAACAGGAGAAGGACATGGCAGTCCATTCCTGAGGCAATCCCGAAACAATCAGCCATTGAGAACACTGTAAGGATCGCTATGAGTTGGACAAGACTCGAGGGCAACTAACAACAACAATCAGCATACTTTAATAAGAGTATCAATCATTTACCTTCATGATCATGTGCCTCACTTCTGCCACTGGCATCACAGGAAAGTATTATACAAAGCCAGTGATATGTGGTGGTTAACCCAGGCATAGACCAAAATTCAAAACCAGAAGTTTGGTTTCTACAGAGTGCATATTACTTCCACACAATTGTGAAATTGAAAAATATTAAGTCATACCATCATAAGTCAAGGATCTTCTGTATTATCAAATCCTGATCAACTATTTCTTCTCTGAGAGCTGCTATCCAAACTCTCATCTTTCCTCCAATTTAAAAATTCTTGAAGGAAAGACTGCTTGTTCTCTACTTCTTTAACCTCCAAATCACTCCTCAAAATTCTTGTAATTTGGCCTCCTTTCCTAGCATTCTATTGAATTTTTCTTGCACAGACAACAATAAACTCTTAATTTTAATGATTTGTTTTCTAGTCCATATCCAAGTAAGCTCAATAATTGACTCAAACATTTTTGACTAAATATTACATTATAGACATGGTGCTATGTTGAGAGCACAAAAAAAAAGGACATAGTATTGCTACCTAGGTAGTCACAACTCACACTTCCAGGAAGAGATATGTCAGTTAAATAATCACATTAATGGGTGGAAATGTAGCTGCCTAACATTCCCAAGGCCTGATCTCCAGAACCACCAAAATAAATAAATAAATAAGATGCATGGCATTGAGTAGAGACACTTCTTTGCTGATAAATAAATGGACAGGTGGAACTATGCATGCATACAGGCATAAGTAGATGGATTAATAGAATCTAATAAATGTGGATTAATATAATCCAATAAATGTTATTATCAAGAAAGTATGAAAGGGGCTGAGGGAGTACAAGGACAAAAATGTTCCCTGCACAGTATTTGATTCCAATGATTTTATTTTTCCCTTAAAATGCTCTCTTCCTGTGGCTCCCAATATTAAAGTTATTTTCATCTTTCATTTATTCTAGTTCCCTAGATGCTTCTCCAATGGCTCAAACTTGTAAACTTGAGACCTCAATTCCTTTCTCTTTCCATTCCCTTATTCAGTTCATATACTAAATCTTTGTTTAATCTGTTCCCTCTTTCTTCACTGTTTCTGATTTGTTTGAAGTCATTGTCTCTCCACAACACTATTTTAATAGATCTATAATTGGGCATGCCTGCAGCCATACCACTGTGGCATCAGATCCTATCAGATCTCAGTAACTAAGCAGGGTCAGGCCTGGTTAGTACTCGGATGGGAGACCACCTGGGAACACCAGGTGCTATAGGTTTGGGAGAAGGACCTGGCAACCCACTCCCAAAAACCAATCAGCCATTAAAAACCCTATAAGTAGCAGAGAAGTACTGACAATAGTGTTTCGCCTGTGTACATAGAGTTGCTATGAGTCAGACACCAACTCAACAGCATCTAACAACAACAACAACAACATAATTGGATATGCTATAAGTCAGACTTGACTTGATGGCACCTAACAACAACAACATAATTGGGCAATCGCTGTAAGAATATTCCCTTGTTAAATGCAGCCCTCAATCCTCAGATTATCTTCCTAAAGTGGATTTGACTATGACATTTCCCTTTAATAAAATCTTTGATAATTTCCTATTAATAATAGGATATAGATCAAGCTTATAGGTCTGACAGATAAAATCTTGTGTGTCTTCAATTTACTTTTCAAGCTTCATCCTCTTTATCTACCTAAGAGTTTATCCACACAGGACTCTGCACTGTTCTTTGAACATATCATGTTGTTTGTGCCCCAATTCCTTTGCCTAACTAATTGCACTGTCTAGAATGCCCATTCCTTTCAGTCTGACTGGGGAGAAATATCATATTTCAAAAGCCAACTTAACTATTATTTCCTTTGTTAATACTTCTTAGCAGCCCACCACCACCTCCACTATACAGTTAGTCCCTAATTTGTGCCCTCATAACACTTTGCCTATTCCTTAAATTGATCTGTCACTGTTTGATTCCATATGAACCATCTCTTTCCCCAGGAGCTGTTGACTGTCCATTGGTCTTGTTCATTTTAATTCTTAAGTACCTAACTAAGCAGCCATCTCAATAAATATTTCTTCAATGGATAGCTATTCTATCACCTCCATATTGTTATTGCTGTTGTTAGGTGCCATCAAGTCAGGTCCAGCTCATAGCAACCCTATGTACAACAGAACAAAACACTCCCTGACACTGTGCCATGCCCAATACTATGTCAGTGCTTCTCTGCTATTCATAGGGGTTTCAATGACAAATTGTTTGGGGATTATATTAGGATTGTGTCAGGAATGGTTATCAGGTCCTTCTCCCATTTTTTCAGTGCTAGAGATTGAACTCAGGGCCTCAGAGAGTACAGAGTAGCACTCTACCAAATGAGCTAAACTCCAGCCCTTACCTCCATATGTTGTTGTTGTTGTTGTTAGGTGCCGTCGAGTCAGTATCCAACTCATAGCGACCCTCATAGGGTTTTCAATGGCTGACTATTTCGGGATTGCCTTGGGAGTGGATTGCCAGGTCCTTCTCCCGTTTTTGAGGTGCTGGGAATTGAACTCAGGACCTCAGAGACTGCAGCGCAGCACTCTACCCACTGAGCCAAATCCCAGCCCTACCTCCATATAGGTTTCACAAATTCCTTTTCCTAATTTAGGGAAAGTTCCTCTATCTTTGTTAAATTTTTACTCAGATTACACAGCAAAAATAACTACACTTTAACACAACATACAACCAAGTGAGCATAGAAGCAGCACTGAGCCAGAGGATGTGACAAACATTCAAAGTTGAGGATTAACATATTCAGTTTATAGATTCTGCCCTGGGAAAGAGATGCTCAAAAGCAGCGATCTTTCCATATGGGGTACCACTGTGCATATGCAAGAGCTGAGGTTATGTGGAAGACAAATGTCTGGAGTACTGTGGGGGAAGGAAAAATATTGAAGACTTAAGTGTAATATTGCATGCTAAGATTGTATCATTTTTACGGGGAGCAGTGGTGCATACCTATAAAAATCCCAATGATTCAGGAAGCTGAAGCAGGAGGATTGTGAGTTTGAGACGAGAGGGATGTCACACAACTTTGCATGTCTCTTGTCATAATATAAAAAATTAAAAAGGGGCTGAAGGTGCAGCTCAGTAGTAGAGCATTTGCCAAGCATGTGGGAGGCCCTGGGTTCAAATTTCTTAGTGTTCAAAAATTGTATCACTTTTATAGACTCCAGTTATACTATTATTTGTCAGAAAGGTTTCCAGTTTCACTGATCCCATGTTATAGTCAGAAAACAGAGATTACAAAAGATCAAATAACTTGAACAAAATGATATAAGCAATAAAAAATAGAACTGAGACTTCAACTCAGATCTGACTACCAAGATTTCAGCCTGCATTATGGAGTCTCATATAAAAGGGGTTCCTGCTGAGCATGGTGGTGCATGCCTGCAATTCCAGTGGCTAGGAAGGTAGAGGCAGGAGGATCTCAGGTTTGAGACCAGAGGCAGTCTGTGTAACTTAGCAAGACCTTGTCTCAAAAAGTAAAAAAAAAAGGGGGGGGGGCTGAAGGGGCAGCCCAGCGGTCCAGCACTTGCAAAGCATGCAATCGAGAGGCCCTGGGTTCAACCCCCAGTACTGCAAATTTAAAAAATGGGGGAAGGGAGTGCCTGATATGACTAGCATTATACAAATCTCAGATTTACACAGCTCAGTCTAAAACATAGTGACATAATGTCTTTAATATTTACAATTTTTAAATTTTATGAACTACATCTCAGACTCATTACCAGCCTATAAAGAAAGCAGGGCAGGTTTATTCCTACTTTACTTTTACAAACTAAATTTCAGTGATTCTGCAATCTAGTATTCTATCAATGTCCCTGGTCCTTTATGGTTCATGATTCTTACCCCACATATTTTTGATCTTGTGATTAAATATACTATGGTTCAAATAAAGGGCTGAAATTTGTAGTATTCCACTAATGCTGGCTTGGAAAGCCATCCAAAGAATGGGAAAAATCATTGGCATTCATGAAATAAATGCTACCTAAACTTTAACATTTATTCTTTATCCTTTTAATTATAAAATTTCTTCTTATCTAGCATTACTCCTTTAAATTTATGATTTTCTCATCCAGGCCTATTACAATAAGGGGAACAATATCATTCTGATGACATGGTTTTTGGATGGTGGCTAAGTCTTGGCCAAGTTTATCTGGCACAATCTATGAAACACTCAATTTGTGAAGATTTTGAAATAATCACTGCTTTACCTTTAACTAACTTCCCTCTTGCTGGTCCCTGGTCCTAAAAAGATTCTTTAAATTTGGAACTAATATATCCATATTTCAGAACTTAGAGACTAAATGTAAATCCAACTGATTCTGATGAGTAAAGAGCCATACTAGATTTATACCACATTTTTAGGTGTAGAATATCCTTTGCTTCTAGAATTTTAGACCATGTAGAAAAACAGCTCAACCTCCTAATTAAGTCTTGGATATATCTTTTATTAGCCAATAGGATAAGAAAAATAAAAATATCTAGGAACTGGAGTAGGTCACATGTACATTAATGTGTAAAATTGTGTCATGACATGGCATGCACTTACATATCTATAATTACACTCAACAAAGATCCAAGAGGAACAACTTTATCTCTTTTAATATAATGGAGAATCATTTTATAAGTGTTCCACTTCAGTAGGTTTTCTTAAATCCAAAATTTCATAAGGAGGTCCTAAGAATCACTATTATAATATTCCTTCCATCTGATAGTAATCTAGTGTCACCTTTAAGTGGGATTTGCTATGGGGAAAAGATATTTATTCTGAAATCAAGTATATGAAAAAAACTGTTATTTTCACCTTGGTTTAAAAAGTGAAGATGTATATGAAATTTGTCAAAAGACTTTTATCATATTAAATTTTATTGTTAAAAAAAATCTATACAAACAGGAATCCCAAATCCACTCTAATTAATGTTATGTTTTTCTTTAAGTTCTCCTCAGTTTATTTCCATAAGATCATATCCTTTTATTCCATATTTGTACCCAGCTGTCCTTCCTTGTCAGACCTAAACAAAAAATACAGCTTTCTCTGAATCTTTGGGTCTTTAACTGTGAAGGCTCCTACATCCCACAAAACTTTGCTAAGTAACCTTATTATGCTTTTTCCTTCCTAACTTCCCTTTTGTTATAGAAATGTCAACCATGACCTATGTAGTGGATGACAAATAAATATTATATCTTTGCACTTACATATACTTCAAGAAACACAGGAATAAGTGAAGAAAAGATGCCAAGATCTTGCAAAAATTCTCATGGCAATGCTATCCTTTACTCCCTGAAAAATATACTTCTTCAGCAAAAGTTGAATTAAAGAATGTTCAGACAGGACTGTTTGTGTGATCTGAGGCTTCAAACCCAGAAAGAAAGCCCCAAGTGTAGGACATGCTAAAGGTTACAATATCATATTTGCTGCCCTTAGCTTATCATCCAATGAAGATACTTGAGAAAAAGTGGAAAAGTAAGTAAGGGCTTCAGCAGGGATTTCCTTGGGAAGAGTTGTTTGTGCTATGCATTACATCTAGGCATAATAGGAAAGCCAAGTCACCCTTACCTCAAGCTACATGAGAGAGACTTCAGAAAAGCATCGCAGACCTTAGCCTGTGTTCTGGGAATTATGAATTACCTAAGCACCTGGTAGGCACCCCACAAAAATACCAAAGGCAAGAGGATGTGGTTACCTCAGCTAAAGGCAGCAGTACTAGCAGACTCAGGAATAAACTCCACACCTGCCAATAGTGAGGAACAGGAAAGGAGCATTTTCCCTGCAAGCCAAGTGCACCATCAGAAAGACAGAACTAGTTTATTTTAACCCAATAGAGGTAGGAAGGGATTGGTTGGAGGGGAAGGAGGATGGAAAAAGTGAGAAGGGGAAGGAGAGGAACATAGAGGGGTAAAGAGGGAGAGAACAATTGCAAAATACAGACTGCAATGCTATGAAAATCCCATAATCAATCTCACTATAATGTATGCAATTTTAAAAAGTACTATACCCCATAAATATGTACAATTATCATTACAGGTTAATCAAAAAGGTTTTGTATAATGTTTAAGGAGATGAAAGAGTCAACAACCCTGATTTAATAATTGCACACTGTATATATGAACTGAATTGTCACTCTATATGCCATAAATACGTAAAATTTTTTCCTCATTCTTGACTTTTTATTGGTAGTTTTTAATGTACAACTTAATGTGTCTCATTATGACATTTCCATACATTTATTTCATTGACCATTGCTCATGTTCACTTCCCCTTACTCTCTCATGACCCCTACCCCCCATCTCCTTCTTCTCTGCTGATAGTCTCCCTTCTACTTGCATGTCTTTTTTGTGAGTATATCTGTCTACATATGTATATCCTGATTTTCCATAAAGGAAACATATGTGATAGCTCTTTTCTCCATTACTGTTTCTTCTGGTCCCCTCCCCTTTTTCTTTAGTCCATTATCTTTCCCTACGTAGGCCTCTTCTAATTTCATGACCTATGTCTTTTAATAATGAATATACATTTAAGTCTAACATCCATATATGAGAGAAAATATGCAATGTTTATCTTTCTGGGCCTGGCTTATGTTACTTAAAATGCTGATCTCTAGTTCCATCCATTTTCCAGAAAATGCCATAATTTTGTCCTTCTTTATGGCTAAATAAAACTCCATGGTGTATATATACCACAATTTCCTTATCCACTCATTTGTTGATGGACACTTAGGTTGATTCCATGTCTTGGCTATTATAAATAATGCCACAATAAACACAGATGAGCAGGTATCTCTGTGGTATATTGACATATATCTTCAGACATATTCCCAAGAGTGGTATAGCTGGGTCATAGGGTAGTTGTATTTTTAGTTTTGGGGGGGAACCTCCATACTGATTTCCTTATTGCCTGCACCAACCTGCATTCCCATCAGCAGTGTATAAGCGTTCCTTTCTCCCCATATCCTCACCAGCATTTGCTGTTGTTTGTTGATGGTAGCCATTCTGACTGGAGTGAGATAGTATTTCAAAGTAGTTTTGATTTGCATTTCCCTGATGGCTAAGGATGTTGAATATTTTTTCATATGACTGTTGGAAATTTGTATTTTTTGTTTTGAGACCTCTCTGTTCAGTTCTTTTGACCATTTTTTGATTCAATACTTTATTTTTTTGTTGTTGTTGTTTGTTTGTTTGGTATTTAATTTTGGAGTTCTTTATATATTCTAGATATTAATCCCTTGCTTGATGTATAGCTGGCAAAGATTTTTTCCCATTCTGTAGGTTGTCTTTTTACTCTGAGAATTCTATCTTTTGCTGTGCAAAAGCTTTTTAATTTAATGCAATCCCATTTGTCAATTCTTATTGTATCCTGTGCTGCTGGGGTCCTATTCAGAAAGTCCTTGCCTATGTGTATGTCTTAAAGTGTTTTCCTTATGTTTTACTCTAGCAGTTTCAAAGTTTTAAGTTTTAAATTAAGGTCTTTCATCCATTTTAAATGATTTTTATACAAGGTAAGAAAGAGGGATCTAATTTCAGTCTTCTACATAAGGCTATCCACTTCTCCCACCTCCATTTGTTGAAAAGGGTGGTATCTTTTCCCCAACTTATAATTTGGTAACTTTGTCAAATATCAGGTGGCTATAGCTGCATGGATCCTCTATTTGTTCCCTTGGTCTATAAGTCTGTTTTTGTGCCAGTACCAGGCAGTTTTTGTTACTATAGCTTTGTAATATAATTTGAAGTCAGGAATTGTGATGCCCCATGCATTGTTCTTTCTGCTCAGTATTACTTTAGTTATTTGGGGTATTTGTGATTCCATATGAATTATAGGATTGCTTTCTCTATTTTGTGAAGAATGTCATTGGGATTTTGATGGGGATTACATAAAATCTATAGATTGCTTTCAGTAATATAGCTATTTTCACAATGTTAATTGTTCCAATCCATGAATATGGGAGATCTTTCCATCTTCCAGTATCTTCTTTAATCTCTTTCTTTGGTTTGCTGTTTTAAACTTTTCATTGTAGATGTCTTTTACCTCTTTTGTTAGGCTTATTCCTAGGTATTTCATTTGTTTTGAAGCTATTGGAAATGGGACTGTCTTCCTGGTTTCTTTCTCCACCAGGTGTCCTGTTACTTTGCTGAAAGTGTTTATTAGCTCCAAGAATTTTCTGGTGGAGTATTTAGGGTCTTTTAAGTATAGGATCATGTTGCCTTCCTTTCTTATTTGGATCCCTTTTAATTCTTTCTCTTATCTTCTTGCTATGGCTAATAGTTCAATTACTACATTGACTAGCAGTGGAGACAGTGGACACACTTGTCTTATTCCTGATTCTGGGAGAAATGCTTTCAGTTTTTCCCCTTAGTATGATGTGGGTTGTAGGTTTTACATATATTGCCTTTATTATGTTGAGCTATGTTCCTTCAAATCCTAGTTTCTTCAAGGATTTTATCATAAAACGATGTTGAATTTTGCTACAGGCCTTTTCTGCATCTATTGATAGGATCATGTGATTTCTGTTTCTGAGTCTATTTATATGCTGTATTACATTTATTGTCTTGCATGTGTCAAACAAGCCTTGCATCCCAGGAATGAAGCCAACTTAATCATAGTGTATGACCTTTATAATGTGTTGTTGAAGTTGATTGGCAAGTATTGTATTAAGGATTTTTGCATCTAGGTTCATCAGAGAAATTGTAGTTTTCCTTTTTTGATGTATCCTTATTTACTTTTGCTACCAGGATATTACTATCTTCATGAAATTAGTGTGGTAGTGTTCCTTCCCTTTCTATTTATAGAATAGCTTGAGGAGCGCTGGTATTAATTCTTCTTTAAAGGTCTTGTGGAAATCAGCAGTGAATCTACCCAGTCCTGGGCTTTTCTTTGTTGGGAAACTCTTTATTACTGCTTTGATCTCACTGCTCATTACATGTCTGTTGTTTATATTCTCTTGACTTAATTTTGGCAGGTCATATGTATCTAGGAATTTACCCATCTCATCTAAGTTTTCCAGTTTTTTGGAATATAATTTTTCAAAGTATTCTGTAAGGATTCTTTGGATTCTGTTGGTATCTGTTATAATATTCCCCTTTTCATCTCTAATTTTCTTGATTTGAATCTTCTCTCTCCTTCCTTTGGTTCAGTTGGCCAATGGTTTGCCAATCTTTTTTATCTTTTCAAAGAACCGGCTCTTTGTTTCATTAATTTTTTTATTGTTCCTTTAGTCTCCATTTCATTAACTTCTGCTCTGATTGTTATTATTTCCTTCTAACTGCTGTTTTTGGGGGGCTAGGGTTTAGTACAGTTGGTACAGTGGTGCTCTGTACTCTCTGAGGCCTTGAGTTCAATCCCCAGCACCATAAAAATGGGAGAAGGACCTGACAGCCCATTCCCAAAGCGATCCCAAAACAATCCACCATGGAAAACCCTATGAATAGCAGAGAAGTACTGACATAGTGTCAGGCATGGCACAATGTCTGGTAATGTTTCCTTCTGTTGTACATAGGATTGGTATGAGTCAGACTTGACCTGATGGCACCTGGTTAGTACTTGGATGGGAGACCACTTGGGGAAACAGGGCACTGTAGGCTTAGGAGAAGGACCTGGCAGACAATTCCCAAAAAATGATTACCCTTTGAAAAGCCTATGAATGGCAGAGAAGCACTGACAGTAGAGGTGAGCAATGCACAATGTCAGGTGGTATTTCACCGAGGTTTGCTGGTTGTCATGTTTGGTGTTTTCCTGCTTGGTTCATATACTATTTGTTCTTTTCTTTCTCCCTTATTTATATTCTGTGTTTGGGAGTTGTTTGAGTTATTATTTATATTCTGTGTTTGGGAGTTGTTTGAGTTATACATGACTGATTCTTCCTATTTTCTTTAGTTTGTCTATTCTTCCCATGAAGTATATTCTTTCCTATGCTCTTGTGGTAAAGACTAACTTCCTCCTGGGTATATGTTGTTGTTGTTGTTAGGTGCCCTTGAGTCTTGTCCAACTCATAGCAACCCTCATTGGGGTTTCAATGGCTGATTGTTTCCGGATTGCCTCGAGAGTGGATTGCCATATCCTTCATCCATTTTTGCAGGGCTGGGAATCTAACCCGGTACCTCAGAGACTACGGAGACATGCAGAGGTTGCAGAGCTAAATCCTAGCCCATCCTGGGTATATAGGATTCCTTTAAATATATTTGCAGTGCTTGCTTGGTGGTCATGTATTGTTTTAGTGCATGCTTGTCTTGAAATGTCCTTATTTCTCCATCAATTTTAAATGATAACTTTGCTGGATATAACAATCTTTGTTGGTTTACTTATTCTCAGAACTTGAACTATATCTTCCCATCTTTTCTAGAATTTAAAGTTTATGCTGAGAGGTCTGATGTAATTCTGATGGGTTTTCCTTTGTAAGTTAGTAGATGTTTTTCTCTTACAGCTTTGAATATTGTTTCTTTGCTCTATAATCTTGCCATTTTAATTATCATGTGTCATAGGGAGGCTTTTTTCTGGTCATGTCAGTTTGGAGTTCTAAATGTCTCTTCTGGTTGGATATCCATTTCTTTCTCCAGACTTGGGAAATGTTCTGCTATAATTTCACTGATTAAGTTTTCTATGCCTTTAGTTTTTATCTCAGCTCCTTCTTCTAACCCATGGATTCTCATGGTTTAGTCTCTTGATAATGTTCCAAAGATCTTGGAAATTACAGTCATGTTCTTTTAATTTTTTTCATCATTAATATCTGAATGGAGTATTTCCCCAACCTTATCTTCCATCCCTGATATTATATCTTCTTCTTCATCTAGTCTACTGGCCATGCTTTACTGTGTTTTCTACTTGGTTTATTGAGTTCTGCATTTTCAACTTTTGTTTCATTTTTTTTCAAAATCTCAATTTCCTTGCTGAATTTCTCATCCATTTTGCTGACTTTGTCTTCTACCTTGGTGACTTTCTGATGTAGGTCCTGTATTGATTTCCTTACTTCATTCACTTGCTTATTTGTGTCCTCTTTGAAGTCATTGATCATTTTTACAAGTAAACTTTTAAATTGTTTCTCTGAAATTTAAACTATTTCAGTATCTTTGGATTCAGTGGTTAAATAATCATGGTGTCCTAGAGATGTGTTGCCTTGCTTTTTCGTGTTTTCTGTGTTTCTGAGTTGTGATTTGTGCATCTGTAGGGATGGATAGCACTTCCCATTTTATTTGTGGGTCTTCTTATTGAGTGGTTTGCTCTTGAGATCACTATCACCAGTACCACTCCTGAAGAGGAAAATAAACCACTCTTTGGATGAGGGCTGCATTTCTCTTCCCCCTCAGGAAGCTGTGTCTGCAGATGAGTCCTGATTAGTCCCACCCACTGTTCAGCTCTGTTCATACTTGGTAGTATCTGACTTTTAAATGTCTATCAAGCCCATGAGTGCAAAGTGAAATACTACTCTTAATTTGCATTTGTCTAAAGACTATTGAAACTGAGTAACCTATTTACTTATCTAAGGTTTCTTTTATGGCATTCTCATTTTTCTGCTGAATTACTTCTCTTTTTCTATTTGATTTGGAAGAATTTTTATATTTTGCATATTAATCCTTCATTAATTTCTTTCAAGAGTCTGTGACTTGTCTTCTTGCCTTTTTATGGTATCATTTGATGCACAACAATTTTTAACTGTAATAAGAAGTCAGGTTTGTCAATCTTTTCCTTTCTAGTTTGTATATTTTTGTGTTGTCTATAAAATTTTTCCCTACCATAAAGTCATGAAGATATTCTATAATATTTTCTAAAAGTTTTAAAGTTTTAAATTTTATACGTAGGGCTTAAAACTATTTGGAATAATATTTTAGTGTATAGAATAAACTAGAAGTGTGATATTATCTTCCTTCATAAGAGTAACAAATTGTTCTACTACCATTTTGTGCAAAATCTATTCTTTAAGTCTTAACACCTAATGGAGCAAATCTGCTTACCATGTTCTTCCTAAAAGCTGTGTGTGCTATTCTTGCTCCTTTTTTCAACATATGCTTTTCTTTTGTTTCATAAGTAGACCTCTCAAGCCTTTTCTATTTACAACTAAGGAATGGGACTAATTCTCTGGACACTTTCTTTCAATTGGGTCCTGATTTCCCTCACAAGGCTCTATCCCCAAGAGGAATCCTGCACTCTGTCCATACAAGGACAAAGATTAAGAAGATGCCATTGAAGAATTCACAAAAATTAAAACAGCATTTTCCAAACCCCTTTCTGGAAAAAAAAATCATAATGTTTTATTAAAGGACATATATAATGCTCCCATCATAAACTCAGTCTAGTCAATAATATAATGTTTATCTTTCCAGAAGGAAAGAGTACTGGAGTGAACACAAAGAAAAGAAATATGTTTAAGTACAGTGGAGAAGACTATTACTGCTAACATGTTATAATTAATAACATGCTCAAAAGACACAAAGGAAACAAGTAGAACTTAAAATTAAATTGTTATGGAAAGGATCACTCTAGTTCTGAAAGTATGAGGCAGTATGGAGTGACCAGATTTTTTTTTTTAAAAAAAGCCTTCTTAAAAAATATAAATAGTTCTCTTTACAGGTTCTCAGTGCCAAGTGGTTCATGGGGAACATTGCTGTTTTCTCAAAAACTCCTAGTGAATAATAGCTTTTTAAACACTGCCCCCTAATGTGCACACTCAGCTTCCTCTGAAATGATAAGGATCTTATTAATAAAAATAATCAGGTCCTTTCTCCCTGGAGACTAGTGTAACATTGTGTCCTGCAGACTAGATTTCACAAAGGGAGGCAGTTCTAACCACACAACTGTCAGGATGCATTAAAGTAAGTCTCCCAGCCACTCTAACATTAGTCTCATCAGCAAAATGGCCAAAATGAGTGAGAACAGATGATTGGGGCTTGGACAGCAAAGACAGAGCATGCCCACTGGAAACATCAGGAGAGTCTAGAATACCAATTATGACACAGGTAAATTTAGACTGATATAATCAGTCTCATTAAAAAGTGAAGAAATGAACACTGATTACCAAAAACACCAAATTTCTACAAAAGAGATGAACTTTGATTTATATCCACACAAACTCATGACTCATCAATGACTTTTGCTTCTAAAACAATCTGTTAAAATTTAGACTTTCTGACTAGTAAATTTGTTCATGAGTTTCACCACTGTAAATACTATTTACAATAAATAAAAGATATTGGCAAAAATAATTTTTAAGTAGAGTTGTTCAACATCTTATCATCACAAAATCCATGTTGGGGGGGCGGGGGGGAAGCAAGATGGCAGACAGATAGCACACGCCTTCTGTCCTGGAGTAGAGGAAAGCCTTGATTAAGGGTTTGGGGCTCACATTGACCAGACAGAAACAGTGATAGTTCAGATTGGGAGATAGTGGAAGAAGCTGGATGAACATTGAAAGCATGGATCTGGCTCTGGAGGACCTACACAGAGGACAACAGCTGGGTCACCATTCCGCCATTTTGCCATCACACAGATGGTGGATAGAATCCCGGAGACTTGGAGGGGACTTCGCGCACACATCCACAGAGGCCAGACCATACATGGAGTGGAACCTTGACATCATATTGTCACCCCACCCACAGGACACAAACTACAAGTTTCAGGTGACTCAGTTTGAGGTGGCACACAGAATCGCCATCCCTAGTGGTGCATGCTACACAGCCAGAGACACTGGGCTGATGTAGGACCCTCATGCAAGAAAATAGGGATCAGATCCATGAGCGTGAATATGTAAGGGTGCAGGGAGTGATCACAGAGGGACCTGGGTGCCAGCAATGTGTGACCAGAGCCACAGTGCAGCTCCCTCCCTCCTACTGTGGTGGGACAGTTGTGCAGACATGATCTCCACAGACATATGGGCACACATACACCCAGAACCCAGATGCACCAGAGGCGATTCTAAGTCATTCCACTGCACTGTGGAGTAGGCTGGGGTCTGCAGAGGCGACTGAGTCCCATGCAGGCAGAGTGTACCTTTTCAGCAGAGCCTAGTGGCACAATTAGTCCCAGAGCAGTTTCAAGTGCAATTGCCGAGCATGGACAGACCTGCTGCAGATTCCGCCCTGGGCGGTTGGATATCATCCCGCCCACTGCAGGGGGAGAACTGAGGAGTCCACAAGGGGATCTGGACCTTCCAAGTGGACTCCCAAGTGGACAGAAAGCCCTGCAATAAAAATCCACGATAGCAGCCATATTCCCTCCATGCGGTAGGCTTTGGGGTGGAAATCTCCAATTTGGGGAATTGGCACCCAAACTACATGGGACAAGGAGAACTCCAGGGAGGCCCCCACAGGTTCCACTGCCTCTCTAACAATACAATACACACAGAATATTTTATGGAACAGACTCTATGGGCACTCAGTGGCCCACTTAAACCCAGGACATTGTGGGGCAGCCCACCATATCCACTCGATAGAGGGAACCTAGGCAGAACCCTGTGCCCTAAAGCAGCCTGCTTCCATGAATTGTGTGAAAACACTGCCACCCTGTGTTCTGCAGTGTTCACTTCATCCTGCAGTGTTCACTTCATCCTGTGGAACTGTGTGTCCACAGTTTAGATTCCACCTGTGAGAACATACAAGTGTGTTTTGTTTTGTTTTGTTTTTGTGGTACTGGGGTTTGAACCCAGGGCCTTGTGCCTGCATGCTTTTTAAGTGCTGGACCACTGTGACGCACCCCCAGCCCATAGTTTTTACTTTTTGAGACAGGATTTCGCTAAGTTACGCAGACTGCCTCTGATCTCGAACTTGCGATCCTCCCACCTCCGCTTCCTGAGCTGCTGGGATTGCAGGTGTGCACCACCACACCTGGCTACAAGTGTTTTATGTGTATGTGGGAATGTGTATGCATGAGGGGTTTTTTTCTATTTTTCGTTTCTTTCTATCTTTCTTCTTTTATTCTCTTCTCTTTTCCTATTCTCCTTCTCTTTTTCTTATGCTATGTATGTGTTTTTCTTTTAATTATTTTACCCTTAAGTTTTAGCCTTAATTTTAATTATGACAGTAATTTCTATTAGTCTCTGTCCTCTACCTTCTTTTTTACCCCTCTTCTGTTACCAGATCCCCCCCCCTTTCTCACCCCACAGAAGAGAAACAGAATCTATAGCCTCCCTGGCCCCTACCCCCTTTGGAGTTGGGCTGGTACTAGAGTAAGAGCCCCACAGACCAAACAGCTGAGGAACTACACAGCATACAAGCTCAAGCACCAGAGATTCAGCACCACACAATCTCAAAGAAATAACAGAAGGAGAAGTTCTGCACACTCAGGAGAGATGAATTCTATTTCCTGGACCATATTATGGGCAAAAAAAGTAAACCTACAAGAAACACAAAGGGGCAGGATGGATATGAAGGCCCCACAGACCAAAGGCCCCCAACAAATCCTCCAGTGAATCTCAACTCTTAGAGATCTCAGAATTGGAATTCAGAGTTATGGTTATAACCATGCTAAGAGAAATTAAAACAAATACTACCAGTACCCTTGAAATCCTTGAAAAGAAGGTATCTCACCTGCAGTCCATTCTATCCTCCCAGCTAGAAGTGATAAGGAAAAATCAAGCAACAATCATTGAAATGCACATGAAAATAAATGAATTGAATTTGGCTAAAGAATTCTTTTCATCGAGACTGGATAAATCTGAGCTGAGGATTTCTGACTCTGAAGATGCCATAAATGAAATTAAATACAGTCAGAAATGGAATCAATGATAAAGGTATTTTAAAAAGATTTCTAGGAGGACTCAGATAGAATGAAAAAATGAAACTTAAGAATTCAGGGCATCCCTGAAGGAGAGGAAAGATCCACCAGAGGCCTTCAAAATCTAGTATATAATATCCTCAAGGAAAACTTCCCAGAGATAATACAGGATATGGATACATACACAACTGAAACATTTAGGACTCCATCAAAAGCTAATCAAAATAGGTCATCCCTGAGACATATTATCACTCGAATGATGTCATTAGAAACCAGGGAGGCTATCCTGCAAGCAGCAAGGCAGAAACCCCCTATTACTTATAAAGCAAACCCTATTGAAATTACTGCAGACTTCTCCATATCAACATTGAAAGCTAGAAAGGAATGGTCACAGGTGATTCACATCCAAAAAAAAAAAAAAACAACCTCCAACCAAGATTAATATATCCAGCAAAATTATCTTTGAAAATAGAAGAGGAGTATAAGACATTTAATGATATTGATGCATTTAAATGATTTGCAACCACCAAACCAGCCCTGCAGAGGATTATAAATAAATTACCACATCTAGGAGAGATAAGACAACCCTATATAGGAAATCAAAGAACTGGTTAGCTGAAATGAGTGCAACCCAAGAAAGGAACAAAGCAAACATGATTCATAAAACAGTAACAGGTAATGATTGGATATATAACAATAAATACTACTCAATAATCACTATTAATGGAAATGGTCTTAACTCACCAATTAAGAGACAGAGACTGGCTAACTGGAGGAAAAAACATAAACCATCAATATGTGGTATTCAAGAAACTCATTTAACTCACAAAGACTGTAATAAACTGAGAGTTAAGGGCTGGAAAACTGTATACCAAGCAGGTGGGGAACAAAAAAAGCAGGTGTTGCAATTCTAATTTCAGATAGATTAAATTTCAATCCAAAACTAATTAGAAGAGACAAAGAAGGGCACTACATTATAATAAAAGGAACCAATAACGCTCCTAAATATTTATGCTCCAAACACTGGGGCACATAGCTTTAAAAGACAAACTTTATGGAATATAAAGAACTTTATTAGACCAGAAGCAATAATAATGGGAGACTTCAATACCCCACTTTTGTCAAGAGACATGTCATCAAAATGAAAAATCAACAGAGAAACATCAAATATAATCTCCACCCTAAACAGCTGGATCTCACAGATATATACAGAATATTTCATCCACATGATGAGGAATACACATTCTTCTCAGCTCATCATGGAAAGTTTTCTAAGATAGATCATATGTTAGTCCATAAGAACTCCCTGAACAAATACAAAAAAGTAGAAATTATCCCCTATTCCTTATCAGATCATAATGGGATAAAATTGGAACTCAAGAGCAAGAATAATTCCAGAAACTTTACAAACTCATGGAGACTGAATAATACACTGCTGAATGACCAATAGGTTGTTGATGAAATCAAAATGGAATTTAAAAATTTCCTGCAATCAAATGATAACGAAACCACATCCTATCAAAATATATAGGATACAGCAAAGGCAGTTCTAAGAGGGAAGTTTATAGCATTAAGTGCCTTCATCAATAAAGTAAAGAAGAGCCAAATAAATTGACCTAATGACGCATCTTAAGACACTAGAAATCCAACAACAAATCTATCCTAAAAGGATCATCCAAAAAGAAATTACAAAAAATCAAGGGAAAAATGTCCAATTAGAATCCAAAGAGATAATTCAAAAAATTAATAAGACTAAGAGCTGGTTCTTTGAAAAGATTAATAAAATAGACACTCCTCTGGCCAACCTCATCAAAAAGAAAAAGGAAAAAACTAACATAGTACAGATTATGAAAGAAAACAGGTCCATAACTACCAACTTCAACCAAATACAGAAAATCGTCAGGGATTACTATGAGAGACTGTACTCCCAAAAATATGAAAATGCAGAAGAAATGGACAAATTTATTAACACATATGACCTACCAAAGCTAACCCCAGAAGACATAAGTGACCTAAACAAGCCCATTACCTGTGCTGAAATAGAAAAGGTAACAAAAAGTTTCCCAACAAAGAAGAACCCAGGTCCTGATGCATTCACAGCAGAATTTCACCAAACTTTCAAAGAAGGTATAACAGGCAAATACCTTAATTTCATAAAAGCCATTATGACAAACCTACAGCTAACATTATATTAAATGGAGAAAAACTGAAACCATTTCCTCTTAGATCTAGACGGAGACAAAGATGTCCTCTCTCTCCTATTCTATTTAACATAGTAATTGAAATCCTTGCCAGGGCAATCAGACAAGAAAAAGAAATCAAAGGGATACAGATTGACAATGAAGAGGTCAAATTATCCTTATTTGCACATGATATGATTCTATACCTGAAACACCCAAAACCTCAACCAGAAAACTTCTAGAACTAATCAACTCTTTCAGCAAAGTGGCAGGTTATAAAATCAACACACAAAAATCAATAGCTTTTCTTTATACCAACTGCAAACAGGAAGAGAAGGAAATTTGAGGAAAGATACCATTCATGATAGCCCACCAGAAAATTAAATACCTTGGAATCAATCTAACCAAAGACCCTTCAGATCTCTACAAGGAAAATTTCAAAACATTAAAGAAAGAAATAACAGAGGACACTGAAAAATGGAAGGACCGTCCCTGCTCCTGGATAAGGAGAATTAATATAGTAAAAATGGCTATCCTACCAAAAGCAATCTATAGATCTAATGCAATACCCATTAAAATTCCACTGACTGACTTTACAGAAATAGAAAAAAAATCCAAAAATTCATATGAAACCATAAAAGACCATGTATAGCCAAAACACTCTTAAGCTGCAAAACTAATGCAGGTGGAATCACAATCCCTGACTTCAAGCTGTACTATAGGGCAATGGTAGCAAAAACAGCTTGGTACTGGCATAAAAATAGGCCTGAAGACATGTGGAACAGAAGACACAGAAATACCTCAACACACCTATAGCCACCTGATTTTCGACAAAGGAGAAAAGCAAGTAAACTGGAAAAAGGACAGCCTCTTCAACAAATGGTGCTGGGAAACACGGTCATCCACATGCAGAAAAATGAAAGCTGACCCCCATCTCTCAATATACAAGATAGTTAAGTCAAAATGAATAAAAGATCTCAACACAAAACCAGAAACGTTAAAACTTGTAGAAGGCAAGATAGGCAACACACTCCATCATATAGGCTTAGGAAAGTATTTCCTTAATAGGACTCCAATTGCTCAAGAAATTGCAACAAAAATAGATAAATGGGATTACATGAAATTAAAAAGCTTCTGCACAGCAAAAGAAACAATTAATAGAGTCAAGGAAACCCCCATGGAATGGGAAAAAATCTTTGCATCGTATACATCAGACAAAGGTCTAATTACCAGAATTTATAAAGAACTCAGGAAAAAAACTCCCAAAAAAACAAATAACCCAATACACAAATGAGCAAAGGAACTGAGTAGA
>VMDO01020709.1:0-36942 GCA_007922755.1 Pedetes capensis
CTGCTAATCTAAACTCTTCCCTGCCTCAACCCAACACTTTTATTATTTCTGTAAAACAGTAGCCATAGAAGTCAACTGAGGATCAACCAAACTTTAAAAACGTCAATAAGTAAATGTGCTTGGTCCTTGTAGGACCTAGAAATAATGAAATCAAAGACTCGGCAACTAGCTTTGGATGTGAAGGGTGGAAATTATTCTTTGCTTTTCTACCCTAGTATTACTTCTCCTTCCCCATCTGTTTGCCTCTTCTGTCTGCTTTATGATGAGGCTTCAAGGGGCTGATAAGGACTATTATTGTGGTAGCCGTCAAGACACTCACTAGATAAGGGTACTGGGTAAGGGTATTTGTTGGATGTCCCCAGAATGTGCTCATATAGAGTTGCAGTGGAAGAAAAAGTGTTAGCCATTCTCTTTATGGACTATTGATACTTGTACAAGATCCTCTTTGCAATTCCTTGCTTCCCATGTTTTCATTTATTTGGTTTTAAATTTGAAATATGGTCAAAAGAAATAGGAAAGTAGATTCCAATTAAATTTGCCATTGATTTCTGGATAGCTTTGGTGAGTCACTTTCTTGCAGTAACCAAGGATAAGAATCTATAAACTTAATAAACATGCTGAGGTTATTGGCCTGCTCAAACCTCACATAATATCCTTTTGTCCTCACCGTTCTCATTGTCAGAGTTCAAACATCACAACCAAAAAGGAAGGCAAAGAAATAATGAGTGAAAGAATAGCTGTCATTTCTCAAATGGAGAAAGATGCAGAAGCACATGGTAAATAATGACTTAGTTAAGCAAGAGTTTAGAGAAGAAGAGCAAACTTTACTAAACCCTTTACTAAACCATTACCATCTTATTCTGAATGGTTCAAGTCATATAACAATATGACTTTATGTTATAGGGAATCTGTTTTAAATTGTGTTAATAATTATGAAGAAAGGGTCTATTTAGCAAGACATTGACATACATAATATTTTGTTTTGTATGAATATTCTTGATCCTACAACTTCTGCTTAGGTTATCTGCCTATAGCCTTCCCTACTTACTGAAGTAACTGAGAATTGACCTTAGGTAATTGACGAAAGTTTCCTAGAAGCAAAGCTATAGACCCTGGGAAAGGGGCCAAGTTTGCAATAGTAATGTTTTAGGCAGGGCTATCACGAATTCATTCTCATTAAAAGAAAAAAATGCTTTCATTTGAAATACTGAGGCTGACCTCATGAGTTAGATTGTCTTGATGGACTCCCACAGACACAGCTCCTTCAAGTAAAGACAATCTTCAAGGGAATTTTATGTTTGTTTACTTGTTTGTTCTTCCGAGAGAGTTAGTGAATAAAGAGGCAGAAGAAATTATATAGATTCTATTCTCTCCTTGCTGTCTTGAATTTCTTTGGCTTCACTGACATGTAGTTATTGTGATACTTGCAGCTCTGTTATTAAGAATGCTTTTGAAATGACTGAGCATTTTTGTGCTTTAGATGATTTCCTTGTTTGTTTATTTACATGGTTAGACTTTCAAATTTCCTTGCAAAGATACATTTGGCATTTCATTACTAATTCTTTATTGCAGTTGGGTACACGATGAATGACCTGATATTTGAGTGGTTAAGTGATGGTCCAGTGCAAGTGGCTGAAGGATTGACGCTACCCCAATTTATTTTGAAAGAAGAGAAGGAACTTGGCTACTGCACAAAGCACTACAACACTGGTAAGTTGTCTTTCACCCACTAAACCCAAGTGGGTTCTGCTTGTAGCTTGGAGTATATATCCTATTATCTTAATTGGTGCATATTTACCAAGCAAATGGAGCTCAAAACCCTTTGACAGATAAGATTCCTGTACCTCCTGGAATAGTTCTGTGAGCACAACAGATAATTTCTCCAAAACACACAGAGAAGAGAGAATTAGGAATCTTCTGCTATTCTTTTACTGAATATCTATTGCCAAGTGAGTCTGAGGAAAGGTAAAGGAGATCTCATTAGGGCATAGGAAATAAATTCTGGCCTCCACCTGGCACCTATTCTTCACATTAGGTCCTTAGGTCAATTTGCAGTCCTGGCCTTGGCAGAGGAAAGAAATAATAAGTTCTTGGGAATCAAGAAATATAACACAACAGCAGTTTCAATGAACATCAGCAGTAGAGAATTCAGCTGGCCCTAAAGTCATATGGTATTATAGGGCTGACAGACATATGAAGTGGGGTTTAAAGTGATAACAACAAATGAGCATCTGTTATTGCCTTGAAGGTTGTACCTGCCCAGTGAAGTTGATGGTTTTTCCTATGAATGCCCTGGTCATTGATACCATGGAGAGATAATTAAGATATGATGGTTTGTCCAGTAACTGCTTCAGGTTCCTTCCTGAGTAGAACAGCCCATGCACACTTGTTGCAGCAGTCAACAGTGACTTTCTAGGAAGTAACTAAAACCTGATGCCAAGGTGTTTTCTTGTCCAAGAAGAATTCAACCCTATCTCTCACATTTATGTGGAGTAAGTCAAATGACCTTCTGGGGTTCTAACTTCACACTGATTAAAGAGGGAAAAATGTGGGAAGAGGCAGGAGCATCTACGTCTTAAGAGTATGTTAAAAGTTTTAATATCTTTGTATGCTTTTTGTTTCATAGGTGAAGTAACACTGCAAACCATTTATAGGAATATTTTAAATACCTTCCAAACAATTACCCAAAAGGCAAGGAAATTCTTACAATGACTAGAGTGTACACACGGCTTATAAAAATATACATTTTTTTCTTGCTGTTGATAACACAGAGGCAGGTACACCATTATTCAAATACACTGGGTATCCTTCTCACTAACTTAGAGGGAATGGCTTCGATTATTATGTATTGTATAGTATGTGTTATATATTAGATGTTATGTGCTATAGG
This sequence comes from Pedetes capensis, assembly GCA_007922755.1. NCBI lineage: Eukaryota > Metazoa > Chordata > Mammalia > Rodentia > Pedetidae > Pedetes > Pedetes capensis. The sequence goes on from VMDO01020709.1 coordinate 2,891, forward strand.
TTCTACATTATGTGCTACACATTGTATATTATAGCTCTACAAAGTTTGAGTACTTTATTTCTCCTAGCCAATTTGTGGCAGTTTTTCAAATTCTGAAGCTCTATCCAAAACTGCAACAAGCACAGACTTAAAAAATTTAAAATGGCTAGTGCAACAATGCATACCTGTAATCCCAGTGATGTGGGAGGCAGAGGCAGGAGGATCATGAGTTCGAGACTAGAAGCAGCCTGTGTAATTTTGTGAGAGCTTGTCTCAAGACAAAAAATAAAAAATGGGCTGGAGTGCAGCTCAGTGGTAGAGCACTTGCAAAGCATATGTGAGGCATGGAGTTCAACACCCAAATACTGTAAAAAAAAATAAAAACACCATATGGTTTTAGTCCAATGACACTTTAGATCTCATTCTCACACTATTATTTGTATTACTGGTTGAATTGGAAAAGAATTGAATTGATTTTGTAGGGTGAGCATTTTGTAGAATCTTCTCAATCCATCTGCAATATTCTTTATTTTTCAAAAAATAAAGTAGGATACTAGAATGCAAAAGGTAAATTCACATTAGACTTTAAATGATCATTTCCTACTTCTAGGAAAGTTTACCTGCATTGAGGTCAAGTTTCACCTGGAACGCCAAATGGGATATTATTTGATCCAGATGTACATCCCCAGCCTGTTGATAGTCATTTTGTCCTGGGTCTCCTTTTGGATAAACATGGATGCAGCTCCTGCCAGGGTTGCACTGGGCATCACCACAGTCTTAACAATGACCACTCAGAGTTCAGGTTCCAGGGCATCTCTGCCAAAGGTAAGAAATCTCTTCTCTTGACAACAAATAACCTGAGAGGTTCACCAATGGTCTTGTGGGCTGGAGAATTCTGAGGACAGCAATTTTGCCATCCTATATCACTGTTGGTGATGCGAATACAATAAGAGAATGAAGAGCTGAGTTTGAGAGTATCAGGGATGTGGGGATATGGGGTCAGTTAGGGGAAGGGAGAACCAGGATTGAGAGAGAAGAGAAATGAGGGGAGATGAAAACATGGCTCAGGAATCCTAAGAAGCCCTCGAGGGCTTTTGACATCAGAGGTTTATGAGTCATGAAGCTTGAAGAAATTGGAGTAAGATGGATGCAACTTATACTGTATTGCCAACTAGTTATTGGTGAGGCTATCATGATCCATGTAAAGTTATTTACAGTGATAAATACACATGCACACACATATACACACATATATAATGAATATACAATATTAGGATACAAAAAATCAGATACATGGATTTTGATATACCTTAATTCCTTTAGTGGCTGATTTGTTATTATTTTTTATTGACATAGTTACCTAAAGAAGGAATAGTGGAGTTACCCAGATTGGTAAAAATTCCAGAAACTGGGGCAGGTTAGTAGAGAAGTATCTGTAGTGAATATCAGGGAGACCTACACATGTGGTAGCATCTCAAATAATGATCCGTAAGAGGCTGTGTGATCTACTTTTGTAGATCTGTATTTGTAACTATTGCTTAAATAGGTCATGATAAACATGCTTCTTGTGAAATGCCACAGAATTCCCCAAGTGTATCTATGTGTGTTTCCTCCTTTCATAGAATACATTGAGCCACAGGCCCCAATTTTCTGGGAGTGTGAATTCAATTTGGTATTTGGTGTGTGCTGTCTCATATTGGTTGAATGGTCTCTCCAAAATCCAGTTCCAGAAAATAAATGAAGTGTAATCTCATATTTTTACTGGCTCAAGCGTATGTTCAGATATACTGCATTTGGTATGATGGTAAGTGTTAGAATGTGTTCCACATTAACTTATGTTTAGAACATAAGGCCACAATATAGAGCAGGTCTATGGATATAATGTAGGTGGACTAAATAGTAGAGAAATTATTATATGACTTAATTAAGTCTCATGCCTCCAAAGATAAATATGAGGCTTTGTATGCTCATAGAAAAGCAAAAGTGTCTCTGATCCTTTTTTAGTTTCTAGATGAACAAATAGTATAATGTACTTGTGTCATATGTCTATTGGAATACAGATGTCAGAAATACTAAAAGCTTTTATCAGTTACATAATCACAGATCAATTTTAACTAATAGAAATTCTAATCCACTCTGTGTCTCTATCCTAAGCAGGTTCATTTGCTTATTTCTCTCTAGTCATTAGTTATTGCCATCACTGCATGCCATGTCATTAAACTTCAGAATGCACAAATATATATTTTCCAATTTAATAGGCAGCTAAAGTATTAGTGACAAACTGTGAGCAGATAATGTCAAAACATAAACATTTAGCCTCCAATTGCCCATTACTAGGAAAAGAGTAGTCACTTATTTTCAAAATGAGAGCTTGAGTTTTTACCAATTCATTATCCAGTCTGCGAAGCTATTATAATTCCGCATCAATAGTCAAATATATTGCTAAATAAATGGTCAGTTACTAGTGATCTTTTTATGTAGAAGCAATCAGAAACTCAGATAAATCAAAAGATAGTATAATCAAAAATCATTTTCAGCTGGGTACAGTGGCACACTGTAGTCCCAGCAACTCAGGAGGTGGAGGCAGGAGGATCACAGATTCAAGGCCAGAGGGAGCTTGTATAACTTAGTGAGACCCTGTCTTAAGATAAAAAATCAAAAATGGGCTGGGAGTACAGCCCAACTGGTATAGCTCTTGCAAAATATGCACAAGGCCTTGAATTCAACCCCCAAGTACTGCAAAAATAATTTATTTTATATTCAGCTCTAAACTGATAATGGTTACCCTTTTGCCACCAGCAGTTTTCCTCTTCCTACATATACTTTTCTTAGGCTGTTATTAGACATGGCCAGCTCTCAATTGACCATGAGGAGATATGACTCATATGGATGACAGTGAGAAACCAAAATGGGATAAAAAATGAGTCATGGAAAACAAAGAGTTGACCAGACATTTACTTTACATATACATACATATAAAAACTCATTCTAATTTATAAACTCTGAAATCTCAGCAGGTATCCCACTGCACTTATCATATAGTTGTTCCAGTGCCCTACTACAACACCTTATACAGAGTATACATGCACATTGCACCGTATAAGTAGGATGTGTTCATCGTAGAAAAGACAGAAGATAGCATTAAGATGAACTGCTGAATAAATAACTGTCATTAAGACTTTGGTGGGTTTTGTCTTTTTTCTGTTTGCATTTGTGGGAAAACCCACTTACATTCACACATACAGAATTCCAATCAAACTTTCATACAGCTCTATACTACATGCCATTTCCTATGGCATTAAAAAATCTGTTATGAGCATAATTTTTTGTGATGGTAGAGACTGAACCCAGAGCTTCATACATTCTAGGCACACATTCTACCACTGAATGACACCTAGTCCATGAACATAATTTTTAATGACTTAGTAATAGTCTATTTGATGTATTAGTCATCATTTATTTTACTATCTTAGATATCATGGTTTCATTTTTTGCTTTTCTATAGGGTCATTATAAATATATTTGTATATGAGCGTTTGTGTCTCACTGTGTTCTTCAAGACATATTTAGAACTTAAATTTTTAAATTTGCAATGAGAAAACAGGGAAGATCTGAGGATGACTAGAGTGAATGAGGGAAGAGCTTTGGGAAGATGGTCAATAGTATGTATGTTCCATGTATACAGAATGTGGCTTAGGCTTGTTGCTGTTAGGTGCCGTTGAGTGGGTATCCAACTCATAGCGACCCTGCATACAACGGATGAAACACTATTATCAGTGCTTCTCTGCTGTTCATAGGGATCTCAATGGTGGGTTGACTTTTGGGAGTGGGTTGCTGGGTCCGTCTCCCAAGCCTCCAGCACCTGATGTTCACAGGTGGTCTCCTATCCAAGTACTAACCAGGCCCAACCCTGCTTAGCTTCCCAGATCTGATGGGATCAATGTCACAGGGCTACAGCTGCAGGCGTGGCTTAGACTATATTATCACTAATTGGTGGTCCTCATTGGTCAGATAAATTAATGAACAGACATGTCTCCCCATGAGAGACCATGTATAACATGAAATACACTTGAAGCAAAATCCAAGGATAAAATTTCACAGAAAAATATTAGAGTTTTAATATATGGAAGGATCTCATAATAACATGATTGTGTTATAAAGAAATGGGATTTCCCTAAGGGAATGGGTACCTCTTTCCTGAAGTCCTCAAGAAGATTTTGGGAAGGTTGCATATATGCAAAAAGGCATATTTTGAAATATAGGCAGGCCTGGATTTACATTTGGGGGCCTTCATTCCATTCAAGCTCTCTAAGCCTCTTTCCTCATTTCTAAAACAAGAACATCATTATCTACCCCTTTCAAAAACTAAATGAGGACAAAATGAGACACTATCTACATAAGTTGCCTATCCCAGTTTTTGTATATGGCAGGCACTGAATTCTTATTTTTGTTGTTACTGTTTCCTGTCTACAATGTAATGGGAAAGACTGTTCAGTGGAATAGCAGTTTATATTAGGAGACTCACGAAGGGTTTTATGAATAAAAGTTGCCACATTTTAGATGAGCACAGTCATACTGCTAATGAAATGAATCAATGTTTATCCTATGTATTTATGTGCATGATATATGTATTCATGTATACACAAATGCATGTGTTTTTCATAGGCAGACAGTCTACCAAATTGATTCAACTTCAAAGGGTACAAATAAGCAATGGCCCTGTTTTTTTCCCAGTCACTGCCACTAAACATCTTCAATTGGTTCTGTCTTCCTTGCTCTTGGGGGACATTTGAGTTACCACATACCATGCCATTAGACCCCGAATGCACAAACACGTATTTTATGATTTAATAGACAGCTAAAGCATTGGTGAAAAATACATTAGGATAGTTCATTATCAGATTTCCAAAAAACTCATCAGTCTAAAATAAAACTTCAGTCTTGCAGCCAATTCAGTGATGGTCTTTCCCTCTCTTGCCTCCTGCTCAGGTCTTACCTTTATGATGAAGATGTGCAGCAATGCGAGCACATTGTCTCCTCATGGTTCTTCCTCATTCATTTCCAATATTTCCCCCACTCCTGTTGCTGACTTGGTCATCAATGAGGGCTGAGGGTAAAGGGAAGTGTAGAAAAAAAAGTGTAATGTGACTATTGTATTCTAACAATCAGTACCTTCTCTAGCGGCGAAGCTGCAAGTACTGGCTTTCTTGTGAGTCAAACTTGAGTTCATTGGAGTTTCTAGGTGATCCCACATATTACTTCATTTCCATATGAAGCATTCTCTGGCTAGTGTCTTACTATTTCCTCTTAGCTCTCACTTCTTAGTAGTACATGCCATACAACTTCCTGTTCTTAGGAGCCTCTGCTCAAGTAGACAGCCCTCTTGACTGACATGCTTCCAAGATGACTCACATTCGGCTATCTTCCCCACCATTTATTTGACCCGCTACGAACTCATGCAGCTGGGTGCAGTGGCTCACAGCCTGTAATCCCAGTGAGTTGGGAGGCAGAGGCAGGAGGATTACGAGTTTGAGGCCAAAAGCAGTCTGTGAAATTTAACAAGGAGATTCTGTCTCAAAATAAAAAATAAAGAAGTGGCTAGGGATGTTTCCTAGCAATAGAGTGCTTGTCTAGAATGTGAGATGCCATAGGTTCAACCTCTCAGTGCTGCAAAAACAAAAAAGAAAGCAGAAAAAATCAAACAAAAGAGAAAAAACCCACCATGTGCTCTTGACATGCTAAGTGGTAGAAATACCACTTAAGCAACTGATAACCCTTCTACATTCACCCTGCCATCTTGGGTATTCTAGCTAACCTACTATCTTCAGGATTTATGCAAGTAAGAAGAGTACTGATATTCATGTTTTTGTGCAAAACCCAAACTAAGAACACATGAGAGGTTCTTGTAAGAACTCTTTAATATCCAAACCAGGGGAAACTTGTTAGGATTCCAGCATGTCAACAAATCCATGGCATGTGGAGGAGATGCCAGTCTCTTCTTCCACAAGAGTAGAGGGGAGCCACTTTCTCCACATGTTTAGGAGAGGAGGAATAATACCACAACACTGTCAACATCCACAAATTCCATTATTTCAATTAATTCTTTTCAAATGTCTAGTTTTCTGCAATAATATGGGATATCAGGTGTAATGGCCTATTAATAACATTTTCTGTCTTCTAGAAAGTCCTGCATCTTGCACACCTTTTGTATAGAGTGTTCCTATAGTGTAAGGCTCTCATAAAAAGTTTGAGGCAACAAAAATATCCTATTGCCACACCATTACACTTGGAAATAAACATTCTTAATTTTAGACTTTTACCCATAAGAAGGCAACAACGTCATCAATGTTGTCATTTATATGCCTACCACTTAGCACGATACCTGATACATTGTAGGCGCTTGGTAAAGAGTTGGTTAGTGAGTTCATGAACATTGTTGAAAATATTCCCAGCATAATTTAATTGGTGGTTCATTCACTTATTCTATTGGTACTTATTGAATATTTTCTCTGTGCCAGGTATTGTTCTAGGGATCAAAGATAAATAACCCTCAGGGGCTTATAATCTAGTAGGCCAGAGACAGACAGAATGCTGATTGTTAAACAATATGGAATATAAGGACATGTCAAGGAGGATGCCTAACTTATTAAGTGAAGGAGGGAGCAAGTGGGGGGGGGAAGCAGGGAGGAGAGAGAAAGAGCAAGAGCGGTGTTAGGAAAATGGCCTGAAGGTGGGAGCCTGAGCTGAATCTATGAAGCATATTAAGTAGGTGAAGGAGGAGGAGGTAAAGGTCATTCCAGGCAATGAGGAAATTTTACGCAAAATATTTGGCTGCACTCATAAAATAAGATTTTTTAGGAGACTATCTGGGCAAGTTTCCAGCATGTTTCACAAATTTTAAACACATTTCAAGTAAAGAACTTGTGTTTATTGATTCCAAATTAGTTTTCTGTCTTCCTGCCAACCAAAGTGTTTTTTTTAATTTTTTTTTTATTTTGCAGAGGTCCAACCCCTTCCCTAAATACAGGAAAATCAAACACCATAGGTACCTTCCCATCTGAAGCTATAAAATTGGTTTTTAAATATCTCTGTCAACCTCTAAGAAGTGGTTCTACTAGCAATATTCTAACCATTTGGAGCATGAAACCCTACTGTCAGACTAAAGGCTGAGCATATTGTTCCCTTTCTAACCCACAGGAAAATATCAGGATGAAATGGATGGACGGCTGGAGGCATCAGGCAGGCTTGATATCCAATCGAGGTTAAATAATTATTTCCCTTTACTGCGTGTTTGTTGTTATAGCTGAATGATTTGCAGCTAGTCCTAACTCTGTCCTCAATTCTCATTTGTGATTATAGTTATACTTCAGAGACTGCAGAGGTGAGTACAAGCATTGGCAGAGGACAGCTGAGATGACCCAGGTGTGCAGGTGTCTCTGAAAGGTCCATAACTATTTCCTCAGAGCAAGTATTCAGAGACATTATCTTTAGCCATTATTAACTGGGATGCCCTATTTTCTACATAAGGAAATTTCCCCCTTAGTTTTCAGCCATCTGGTCAACTACGACCAGCTGGACTGTTTCAAGCAGCTGCCAAACCCAGGACAAGCTTGGAATTTAAAACAAAAGAGACCATAGTTCTGCCATGTTTTGGTCTTTCCTAATTCCCCACCAGAATGCTTCTAACTAGAGACTGCAGTAGGAGTATAACTAGGAAAGCACTAAGACATAAACCTACAGGAGTTTTAAAATATAGATTTGGTTGCATATCTGTTTAGCTCTAATATGTAGGGATGATTGCTGCTTGAGTCAGGCACACCCCCAACTAATTGGAATGACTTTGCTGGGTCAGACTGATGTATCTGAAAGAGGTTGGGAACAGCTTTGTTTTGTAAATAATCAGGATTACATGAAGTTCTTGGATAAAAGCTTAATAAGGAAGAAAACCAAGCTTTGACAAACTGATCTGTGCCCTGCCTTTTTTAGCCAGATGTCTGCATATGTAGACTTCATAAACTTTCCCTTCTGACATTTCCCAAGCCACAGCAAATTGAAGAGTCATTTATGTAGTCAGTACGTGATAAAAATATGCAGAAATGATGTGTGAATTCTCTTAGGACAGAGCTGGAGCACTGTTGGTGCTTAAGTTTAAGAATAATGCTGGCATCCTTTGCAGGGAAGCCTGTAGTGGGAGAACTCACCCAGGCTGTGCTTCTTCTCATGTCCTGGTGAGGGTCTTAAGTTTTGTAGGGAGACAATATTTTGAGGTTCAGGGTCATTCTGAAACCGTTTTCTTTCCATTTCACTAAAGTGGGTGACTCTGGCTCATACAGCCTAAATGGGTTTGGTTCTTCTAAACACCATGAGGTGGGAATAAATTAACTATTATGGAGTGTGCAACACACTGTAGGCACTGAGTTACATGCTCAGGAGAGAGGCAAGGAGAAACAGAAGCTCTGTCCTCAAGAAGAATGACATATACATAGAATAGGAAATTGCAACTTAGAGCAAGAGGGGCAATAGAGTAGTTTTTCTTTTCTTACACCAATGGCTGTGATATTTCCCCTCCTTATATACATACACCCTTGGGTAATAGCCTCCTCTTAAGTTGCTTGTAAACTTGGCCATGTGACTTGCCTTGGACAGTGGCAAAAATGATTTAAATGGACACTTGAAAAATGTTTGCACATTGGAGCTTGCTCTCTCCTGTTGCTTTTAGGAACTTATGAACAACACTTAATGAATAAGCCTAGGCTAGCCAGAGACACATGGCCCAATTGTCTTAGTCATCACAGTTCAGCCAGCTAATCACCAGACAGGTGAGATCATCAACTGCCAATAGGCAACAAATAAAAAGGAGCAGCCACCAGCCTGTGGAACAGAGGTGATCCCTCCCAATTGGCCCTAACCCAGACCATTGATCCATAGAATTATAAACAGATAAATGGCTGTTCTTTTAAGTTACTAGGTCTTTGGGTAGCTTGTTACACAGCAAAAGTTAACTTATGCAGGTAGTGATAAAGTTGGATACAGAGGGCTATGGCTATTTAAAGAAGGATCCTTGGCCCACTGTAGAACTTTACTTAGATAGGAAGGGGGGAGGGGGGAAACATAGAGGAGGGTAAGGGGTAAGCTATATGTATAATGCTTATCAAATTGCATATATGAAAATTGTCACAACGAAAATCATGTCAAAATGAATCACATTATGATGTACATTAAAAATTTCTAATAAAAAAAAAGAAGTCAAAAAAAAAAAGAACTTTCTGGAAGAAAGGAAATGAGGAAGCTGCATCTAAGTTATTTTCCTTAAAAACTGATGCAGTGTCTCTTTGTAAAAAAAAAAAATTCCCCAATACCACTGTGTTTTCAAGGAAATGACCAATATTAACTTTACTTTCTATGGAACAAGTCTGTAATACTGTAGATATTTACCCTAGTGATATTCATTCTTAAACTATTCATTCTTAAAATTCTACCCCTTCCAGGTTGTTGTTGTTGTTAGGTGACATCCAGTTGGTATCCAACTCATAGCGACCCTCATAGGGTTTTGGGTGGTTGACTGTTTCGGGATTGCCTTGGGAGTGGATTGCCAAGACCTTCTCCCATTTTTGCGGTGCTGGGAATTGAACTCGGGAGCTCAGAGACTGCAGCGCAGTGCTCTACCACCTGAGCTAAATCCCAGCCCCCCCTTCCAGGTAGCTTTCTCAAATTCTTTGGAAAAGTTTCTTCATAGTTTTCCACAAGAATCCCCAATCAGATAATTGTTGAGTGCCCACCTCTCTTTATGAAAAATCTGTCACAGCCCAGAAAGCATTGAATGATGGTAAGCATACCAACTTGAGGCCTCAATAATAATTGGGTAGGCTTCCTTTTCTTGCTTTACATCTCCTTACATTAAATATGTATCTTTCCTCAGAGACAATCATGTGCTATCATAATTGCACTATAATGCCTTCATTTATCTAAGGAGTATTATGAACTAAATATAGATATGCATATTAGGATATATTAATAAGCTCTCTGCTGATGCATTAATTTTTTGTTGCTGCATAGCAAACTTTGCAACTTAAAATCACTCTCGTTTATTAGCTTACAGTTCTGTAGGTCAGAAGTCTGGCATTGCATGACTGGGCTCTCTGCTCAGGGTCCTAAAAGGCTGAAACCAAGGTGTCAGCTGGACTGAGTTCCATTCTGATGGTTCTGGGAGGAAAATCTGCTTCCAAAATCATTCTTGTTGTTGGCAAAATTCAGCTCTATGCAGCTGTAGAGTTGAGGTCCCCATTTCCTTGATGCTGCCTGCCAGCCAGAGGCTGCCCTTAGCTCCTAAAGGCTGAGTATGTTGCTATACAATGTAGTGTCCTCCACCTTCACGTCTGCAGCAGTACCCTGGGTCCTTCTTCTATTTGGAATCTCTGACTTCCCCTAGACTCAGATTTAAAGGGCTCATCCATTATCTTGGGCCTGCCTAATGATCTCCATATTTTAAGGTCAACAAATTTGGATCACAATTGTATCTGCATAAAACCTTCATAAAAGTCCCTAGATTTGTATTTGATTGGATAACTAGCAGGAGTGTGTATATTATGGACTGGCAATTTCAGTGGGGGTTGTTGGGTCAGAATTCTGCCTACCACACCTGGTTACAGTGACACTCTTTGGGTGGTCCTCGGATTTCATTTTGCCTTTTATATTGTATTTTCAAAATAGCAGTCAGAAAAATCCTCTTTAGTACCTTTGGATTGAAGTCCTCCTATAGATCCCCATCTCACTCAGAGTGAAAACCAATGGCCTTGCCATGTTGAGCAATGCTGTCCATAATTTGCACCCTATTCCCTCTTTGCTCACTGCTCTAGCCACACCAGTGGCCTTTTTGCTGTTTCATGAGTATGCCAGGCATATGTTGCCATCTCTGGGCCATTGTGATAGCTGTTTGTGCATATAATAACCTGCCCCAAGATAGTTACATCACCAGCTTCTCTACTTTCTCCAAGTCTTTATTCAAGTTTTATCTTCTCAATGAAGCCTGTATTGTCCATTAGCACTCCTACCCAAGTACTCATCAATACCCTGATATACCTCAATTTTCCAGGGCTTGTTTGTTTCTCCACAGCACTTAGCACCTTATAGCAACACATATGATTTATATCAAACCCTATTATGGGTTATGCTTATTGTGCATTATCTGTTTCCCATACTGCGACTACAAGTTCTCTGAAGGCGAGTATTTTATCTGGCATGATCCATATAACTAGACCTAGCTTATAGTATATACTGTTAAGTAAGTGTTCACTGATTAAATAAACAAATGAACATACACATCTTTATAGTCTAGTCATTGAGCATTATCCCTATCCCCTTTCTTTAGGATACAGAAAAAGTAAAAGAGAACCCACCTAGCTAGGGGCCCACCTTCTTTAACTGGCTATTCTTTATCACAGAGAATCCTGGCTATGTATAGTATGTTATTCTAATATAATAACATTTTTACAAGGTGTCAAATCTCTGATAGTATCAAGTAGTGTTATACACGATTTTCTTTGATAGCTATTCCTTATAGAGTATTCTAACCAGATAAATAATAAAATAAAACAATGGTTTAGATAAGAAGGCACCAGACAGGCTATTTTTATCTCAGCTTTGCTTCCTCAGCACTGTCACAACTGATGTGGAGGTTTCTCGTGTGCTGACGCAAGCATCTGTTTTCCTTACCCATGTCTCCAGTTCATTTGGATGCAAGCTTATCCTTTGAGTTCTGATAAAGGGGTCCAGAGGGCTCCTCATCTGTACTCTCTACAGCAGATCTAGGTCAAACGTGCAGCCATATACCCTCCCACGGGAGCCCAAATGCCAGAAAAATAACACCTTTTTCTTTACCTAGCAAACACTGAGTATATTTTTGTTTTCCTCTGATTTTAAGGTATCACTAAATAATCTCTGTACATTTGAACCTAAATATTGCATTGGATTTCATGTAGGACTTGAGAAGCCATGAACAAACTACATGATATGGCTAACGCAAATAAATTTCCATCTACCACCAAAAAAGCAGGGGGAGAGGGCTCCCATTTGCTTTCCAAAAATGACTAGAATATAAGTTAAAGAAACTGGAATACCAAAATATTTTTTCAACTACACATGAACTGATTTCATAAATTCTTTGACTTTTATGTTAGCAGAATGAGGGGCCTTGGCAATCCTGTTAGAGATGGAAAAGACAAGGACAATCAAGGCTGACTAATTTTCTACTTTCGAGATTCACTTGAAGGGGATTCCAGTTCTTACATGAAGCCCTCATGGATTGCCATCAAGGATAAATGGCTTCTCTCTCTCTTCCTTGCCTCTATGGTACTTTGTATTTCATCTCAACTGTTGCATTTGGACTTGAGGCTTAGTGATCAGGATCCGTATGTATTTGTTCTAATACATTGAATATCCTTGCAGAGAAAGCTAATGTTTGATTCAACTTTTCATGACCCACGTGTCATATGTAGAGGAGACCCTCAGTAGATAGATATTATTGGTCTCAATTTCTAGATAAGTAAAATCAGTGTTAAAGTTAATAAAACATACCAAAATCAGTATTTAAACTTGATTGGACCCTATACCATATTTCTTTCTCAATATGCTACTCTTTTCATTTTATAGTCACTAATTAATGTTCCTTCAACCTTTAAGATGGACATCCCTCATGTTGCTTCAGTTTATGTACTTAAGGGTTGATTGATGAGACTGGAGGGATTTGGTAACCTAGGGATTCCTTCCATGTTCTTAAATTATTATTCATCATTTTGGGTGATTTGAGCGAATCATTCATCCATTTTGGAATTCTCTCTGGAACAGCCCTACCCTTTACCTTTATTCTTAAGTTTCCCACTGCTGTTTGAGCTTACTTCCTGAACAGCTCTTTCTTATGAGAAGAGCAATTAATAGTTTTCTGTCATTGGAGAGTATCTGAAGGAGGGTAGGTACAAGATATTAAACAGAAATTGTCATCTAATAATATTTCCTGCCTTATGTAACCTTAACTAAAAGACCCCTAAAAAGAAGTTAACAGCCAGACATGGTGATGCACACTTGTAACCCTAGCGCTTGGGAAGCTGAAGCAGGAGGATCTTGACTTTAAGGCCAGCCTGGGGTTCCTAGTGAGTTCAAAGCCAGCCTGGGATACATGGTGAGACTCAGTCTCAAAAAAGCCAAAACAACAACAACAACAACAACAAAAGGAGTTAACATTTTATAATTGACTTATATGAAAGACTGTTCATTTTATTTATAAATTTTATTGGTACCAAACCATATACATGAATTTCTCTTTTTGTAGGATGCCAAAGAAAGTATTTTCTGCAAATGTGGAAGTAACACAGGTTATAATATTGTTGTTTGTTGTTGTTAGGTGCTGTAGAGTCAGGTCCAACTTACAATGACCCTATGTCCAACAGAATGAAGCACTCCCCAACTCTGTGCTAGGCACGCTGTCATTTTTATGTTTAAGGCCATTGTTATAGGCACTATGTCACTCCATCTAGTTGAGGGTCTTCCTTTTTTTCATTGGCCCACCACTCTCCCAAACATGGTGTCCTTTTCCAGGGATTGGTCTTTCCTGACAACATGTCCAAAAACACTGAAGTCTAGCCATCCTTGCTTCCAAGGAGTACTCTGGTTGCACTTATTCCAGGATAGATTTGTTGGTTCTTTTTGCAGTCCATGGTATATTGGTATATTGAATATGCATCTCCAGCACCATAATTCAAAAGCATCAATTCTAAAATAACTCCAAAAGTCAAGAATTAAGGAATGGTAATATACAAACAACACTCTAAACTTTCAAATGTAGTGGGAGGACCTTGATTTGAAAGTCCAGGCCATAAATTAATTGCAAGATGTCATAATTTCCAGGCATTTAGGAGATTGCTTGTTGGGTCAGCTGGGTTCTGTTGTACATAAGGTCACTATGAATTGGACCTGACTCGATGGCACCTAACAACAGCAACAAAGATAACTCCTTTACCCATTTATTCAGTTTAATTAATATTTATAGTATACCTGGGGTGCTAAGACACATTTTTTTCATATATTTTACATCTATGAGTTTGGGTTGCATCTTAAAACTGAAGACAAATTAGAGTTCAGCTATGGATGTTTCCTTTGTTGTTGTTGTTGTTAGGTGCCATCGAGTTGGTATCCGACTCATAGCGACCCTCTGTACAACAGGGGAAACACTACTGTCAGTGCTTCTCTGCTGTTCATAGGGTTTTCAATGGCAGATTTTTGGGAGGGGGTTGCCAGGTCCTTCTCCCAATCCTACAGCTTCTGGTGTTCCCAGGTGGTCGCCCATCCAGGTACTAACCAGGCCCGACCCTGCTCAGCTTCCGAGACCTGACAGGATCGGATGCCACAGGGCTATGGCTGCAGCAGATTTTCTTTCGGGATTGCCTTGGGAGTGGGTTGCCACATCCTTCTCCCATGTTTGCGGTGCTGGGAATCAAACTCGGGACCTCAGAGACTGCAGAGCAGCACTCTACCAACTGAGCAAAATCCCAGCCCCATGTTTCCTTTATGTTTCCATTAATTAATTAATTATGTTAGTATATATTAATTGTACAAAGCAATGGGTTTCATCATGGTATTCATATATATATATATATACATATATATATACACATATATGTATGATGTACTTTTATCATATTTATCCCCTCTATCATCCTTTCTTGTCCCCCTCCCCCTTTGCCTCTTCCACATCATTAATAGTCCTACTTGTACTTTCATGTCCTTTTTTTCCCTCTTAAATTCCACATGTGACAGAAAACATGTGATATATGTCTTTCTGCATGTAGTTTATTTTGCTTACATAATGATATCCAGTTTCATCTATTTTCCTGCAAATGACATTGTTTCATTCTTCCTTATGCCTGAATAAAACTCCATTGTGTCTATGTATGCCACATTTCCTTTATCCATTTATCCATTGATGGACACCTAGGATGATTCCATATATGTGAATAGTACCCCAATAAATATGACTATGCAGGTATCTCTACAGTAAGTGGACTTTGATTCTTTTAGGTGTGTACCCAGAAGTGATATAGTTGGATCATATGGTAGCTTTGTTAATTTTTCAAATAATTTTTCTCTTCCTCTTTCTGTATCTTCTCCTTCAGAGACTTAAATAAAGTGTATATTAGACTACTTGACATTATTCTACTCTTTACTAAGTCTGTTTTTTAAATCTTTTTTTCCCTGTATTTCTGTGCTGCTATAATGAGATACCACAGACTGGGTAATTTACAAAGAATAGAAATCTATTTCTCATAGTTCATAAGCTTGAGAAATCCAAGGCCAAGGCACCTGCAGATTCATTGTCTGGCAAAGATCTGACCTCCGCTTGCAAGAAGATGCCTTAAACATTAGAGTCCTCTGAATAGAAGCAATGCTATATCCTCATGTGACAGAAAATGAAAGGGCAAAAGAGGACAAACCTCCTCTATTAAACTGTTTTTTGTGGGCACCTAATCTCATTGGTGAGGGCAGAGGCCTCATGACTCAATCATCTCCCAAAGGCAATATCTCTCAATACCGTTGCATTGGGAATTAAGTTTCAACATCAATTTTGAAGGAGACAAAAAAATCACACCATAGTATGCTGTATGTTTCATTTTAGTTTCTACTGTTATATTTTCAAATTCATTCATCTTTTCCTCTGCAATTTCAAATTTGTGATAAACCTCAACCCAATGTGTTTTTCATCATTGACATTATAGTTCATCTCTAGAAGTCGGATTTGGGTCTTTTTTGCATTGTCTATGCCTCTGATTAAACTAGCCATTCTTTTCTCTAGCTTTTTTAACATGGGCAGTATAGTTATAATGAATTTTAATATTCTTGTCTGCTAATTCTAACATATGCACCAATTCTGGGTTGTGTTTGGTTTATTTTTATTCCTAATTAGATATATTAATTTATTTCTCCTTTGTATGCCTGGTTAATTTTTATTACATTTTAGGCATTCTGTTTTTTACTTTGTTGAGTGTTGTGTTTTTTCTAATTTTTATAAAAATTATTGAGATGTTATGAGCCCCAGCTAAATTATCAGGAAACCATTTAACCCTTTTTGTCTTGTGATCAATATTTGTTGCATAGGTAAAACCTTTCTGAGTACTCTATAAATGCCCTATGAATGATTGGATTCTCCAAATGGTTTATGGGAACAAGCACTATTCACAGCACTGTGAGAACTCCTGGTACTCTTTGGTGGTTTTTCCTCTGGCCTTGGTTACTTTTCTCACATCCATGCTCTTAGCACTTTATTGAATGCTCTAGAGGAACCTTCTGTAGACCTCTGAAATTTTCTGTCTGTAATTCATTCCATTCCACCGTGACCTATGAGCTTTCTCTTCTGTAGATTTGCCAGACCCTCAGGTCCATCTCTTCAATTCTGAGAGTTGGTTTGTCCTTGTTTACATTGCTCCTCACTGCATCATGACCAGGAAGTTCTCTCAAGGCAGTACTCTGGTGGACCAACTTCATTTCATCCTCATCTTTCAGAGATCACTGTCTTTTCTGCCTGATACCTAATTCCTTGAAAATAATTTTTTCATGTATTTCATCTAGATTTTTTGTTGATTCGGGATGAAGGGTAAATCTGATCCCCATTACTACATCTTGACCATAAGTAGGAACTATTGCCATGGTCTTGAATATTTGGTTTACTTAAAAAAATTACATAAAATGTAAATAAATTCAATGTGACAATTTAGATAATTGAAATAATTATGAGAATTGGCATTGACCTGTAAATGCTAAGAGGACAATTATTTTAATCAATGAAGACTGCATTGATTAAATTCATAGTCTTTGAGCTCCAAGACTGAGGAGAAAATTTTTGTCAAGGAATTAATAATTGGTATGCATGGACATGAATATTAATATCTTAATGTAGAGATCGGTTTTGCCCCAAAAATGTTTTTCATCAAAATATATGTTTCAGAATGGCATGTTGCAATATATTTAGGATTATAACTACTGGTTGTTCTTAATTCTCTGTTTATGACACACTCTATACTGCTTGGAAGAAGCAGACCTTATCTCCCGTCCAGCAACTCCTCTTCATATGTCAGTTTTTCTTAATGGTTCATGCTTTCCCCTGTGGATACTGTCACAAAAAACACATAGTTACTCACTTTGATTAGTTCCAGTTCAATTCAATAAGCATTCAAGGTGCACCTACTATGTTAGACATTAGGTAAGCCAAAGGATAGTAAGATATCTCCTTCATCATCAGGGATCTATGACCTGTACACGAGTCAGTATACATCATCAGCAAAGGGCCAGACAATAAATATTTTAGGCATACAAGCTATAAAGTCTCTGTCAGTATTCATCTCTGCAATTGTTGCATAAGGGCAGCTATAGACACTATGTAAACAAATGAGTATGGCTATGTTCCAATAAAACCCCAGATCTAATAGGAAGATACAGTGCAGTACAAACATAGAACAATATCAATATATGTATCACAAAGATGACCAGAAACAAACGCTATAATAGGTCACAGAAGGGAGATTCATGTGTTAAGACTTGGTTTGTAATACAATGAATCATTTAATGGAGGCAGGAATATCTGAGTTGATGTTTTAAGACTAGAAAGAATTTCAATAAGCAGCAAAGCTGGGAGAAAACCTGAAATGACAGATATGAGTAAGCACTGAAGATTCAGGAAAGGAAAAATATAGTTCTGTTAAGGTTGAATGTTGATTATATTCAGGAGTGAAGCAGAGGAATAGGAAATATTGGACCTTTGCATCAACCCAGACAGACATAATGTCTTCCTCCTGTAGATCTACTAAACTCTTCTCTTTGTTATTTAATCTCATTCTACCTTATGTTTATTTTTATACTTCTCTTTGTTCCTCTACTAGACAATCCTCAACTTTATAGCAGTGATTATATACCACCCATCTTTGGTGCCTGCTGTTTCTAACACAGAGAAAGAACCCAGCATCAGAGCTAAAATACTTGTAAGGTTAATAAATAAAACTATCCCTTTCACTTCAAGCCATTTAGATTTACCAGATAAACACTGAGGCCCTGCAGAAATTATCTGAAGAATAGTCCATTGAGAATGAGTGGAAATATTCACTCCTCACAGCATTAGGAACTTTCAGTAAGAGATCTTGCAATTGTACATAGGTTAATTCCTTTAAATCTCCCCATTATTTAATTGAACTACAATTACTAATCACTTGAAATACAGTTTCTAAGTTACAATTCTCCACAGTCTATTTCAAGGAGGGAATCCATACAAATAAGTACTAGGGTCTCATTTTTTAATCAAAAGTTTAATTAAGTGAATTAATCTTTATGTTTGAATATATTTTTGCATGGAATTTGGAATAAATAATTTAAATAAATTAAAATAGAATCAGTGAAACATTAAAATGAATATTAAAGCTTAGGAAATGAGTTAAAAGCTTATGTGTTCTATAATTATGTAGCAGCAGACAAAATTACCTATGGCAAGTTTAACCTGAGAAGACAAGAAAACTGATAAAGATTCTTGAATCCTCCTGGAATTACTAGTACCTCACAGAAATCATTTTGTTACATGTATAGTGTCTCACAAAGACATATTTTTCTGAGAAGTTTTTTAAAGAAAAACAATAAAACAGCATTTAAATGAACCTCTTTAATTGCAATAAGAGCAAATAACTGGAAAATTATAGATCAGTTCTGTCGTGTCCACTGAGAAAATGAAGAGAGACAGCAAAAAAATGGAATCTGATGAAACATGTGTAGCAGATAGAAGAGAAGGTCCAGAATCATTTAATGAGGACTTTCTAGGAGCAAGTCGTGATACCATCGATCGCTAAGATCTGTTTATATAATGCCTATGTATCTTTGAGGCTGTGTAGGTGGTAGCTTAAGTGTAGGAATATTCTCTTGTTAGTTAAATGTCACCAAATAAGCAAATAAGTTAAGGGAGATACAAGGGCCAATAACTATGTCACTGTTCAAAAAAAAAAAAAATAAGGGCTGTAAAATATGTAGAGTTGAAAATAGAAGAAAGTAAGCAATTTTTGTCATGGTCTTTAAGGGCCTCCCAAGAAGTGTTATTTTGTACTTTATGTAAATTAATTAGGTCACATGAGATGTGTCTCTCATGTTTATATCCACTGGAGACAACTACTAGGGAGGTGTTTTGACCAGTATTTCTCTCATTTCAAAATCCTTGGAACCAAACCCTGTAGTTTGAGTTGAGAGCAAAATTATGCTCCCTCTTGTGCCCAAATACAATCACCCCTCCTGGTCTTTCTTGGCCCAACTAGGATTAGTCAAACAAGAGCAAAAACATGGTAGTGATATGTGTGTCAAGGGAACACAGAAGCCAAATGAATGATGTCCCATTGGCCAAAGATGTAACTATTCAAGCAATAAAATGAAGTAGCATTAGATTATAACCCATATTATAAAATATATATCCAGGATCACACACTGATATAAATAAATGGCTGCATAGAAATAATTGCCCTCACTTGTCTGTCAGTTTGCCACACTGTGGGGACTTGCATGTTGCTGTGATGCTGACAGCTATTCCACAGGTATTACAGATACCAGCAAGGTCACCCATGGTGGACAGGGTTCAACTGAACTCCCAGACTAAGACAGATTAGGGAGACAGACAAGGGAGCCTATCCCCCAAATACCAGAAGATTTCAAAGGACAGCTCAAGAAGACAAAATCAAATATTATACTGACATGTGCAAAGAGCTCTAGATCGAAAACCAAAAGGGAAGAACAAACTGTATTTCTCAACCTTAAAGAATTGAAGAAAAAAATCCAGGCCTCAAGTGGCAATAGTGAAGGATTCTATAGGGAAAATATTAAGTGACATAGGAAACATAAAAAGAAGATAGAAAGAACAAATAGGATCATTATGCCAAAAAGAACTGGTGAGTGACCAACCATTTCGAGAGGTTGTATATGATCAGGAGCCAATGGTACTGGAGGACGAAGTGGAAGCCACCTTGAAGAAACTAACAAAACACAAGGCTCCAGGAATTGATGGAATAGCAATAGAGATGTTTCAACAAACAGATGCAGCACTGGAGGTGCTCAATTGTTCATGCCAAGAGATTTCGAAAATAGGTATCTGACCAACTGACTGGAAGTGATCCATATTTTTGCCTATTCCCAAGAATAGGCACCCAGCCAATTGTAGAAATTATTGAATTATATCATTAATATCACATGCAAGTAAAATGTTGCTAAAGATCATTCAAAAGTGCCTGCAGCAGTGTATAGACAGGGAAATACAAGAAAATCAAGCTGAAATCAGGTACATCATTGCTGATGTTATATGGATATTAGCCAAAAGCAGAGAATACCAGAAAGATGTCTATCTATATTTTATTGACTATGCAAAGGCAACTGACTGTGTGGATCACAACAAATTATGGATAACATTGTGGAGAATGGGAATACCAGAGCACTTACTTAATTGTGCTCATGAGGAATCTGTACATGGACCAGGAGACAGCCATTCGAATCGAACAAGGAAACACTGCCTAATTTAAAGTCAGGAAAAATGTGTGTCAGGACTGTATCCTTTCATCATACCTCTTCAATCTCTATGCTGAGAAAATAATCTGAGAAACTGGACTTCATGAAGAAGAATGTGGCATCAGGATTGGAGGAAGACTCATTAACACCCTGTGTTAGGCAGATGACACAACTCTGCTTGCTGAAAGTGAAGAGGATTTGAAACATTTACTGATAGAGATCCAAGAACACAACCTTCAGTATGGATTGTGCCTCAACATCAGCAAAACAGAAATTCTTACAACCTGGTTAGTGACTTCATGATAAATGGAGAAAAGATTGAGGTTACCTAAGATTTTGCTTTATTTTGTTCAACAATCAACACCCATGGAAGAACCAGTCAAGAAATCAAAAGACACATTGCACTGGAAAAAGCTATTGCAAAAGACCTCTTTAAAGTCTTAAAATATAAAGATGTCGCACTGAAGATGAAGGTGTGCCTGACTCATATCATGGAATTTTCAGTTGCATCATATGTTTTTGAAAACTGGACATTGAATAAAGGAGACAGGAGAAGAAATGATACTTTTCAGTTATGGTGCTGGAGACAAATATTGAATATACCATGGACTGCCAAAAGAACCAACAGATCCACCCTAGAAGAAATGCAACCAGGGTGCTCCTTGGAAGCAAGGATAGATAGACTACATCTGATGTATTCTGGACTTGTCTGGAGGGACCAATCCCTGGAAAAGGGCAGAAAGTTTGAGAGAATAATGGGCCAACAAAATAAAGTAAGACCTTCAACTAGATGGACTGACACAGTGGTTGCAACAATGAACTTAAACATAAAAAAGATTGTGTGCATGACGCAGAGTAGGGGAGTGTTTCATTCTGTTTTACATAGGTTGTCTATGAGTTGGACCCAATCCTGTGGCACCTAACAACAACAACAACAAAGCAATAATTGGGGAAGGGTAAACAAATGTACTATCCAGAAGATTCCAAATAATTTATGTAGATATTCTTTCCCTTGGCAGGTAAGGCATACTCCCCACAACTTAAGTGAGGGCTTCCTATAATGATTTCATCCCAAAGAGTAAAGTATAGAAAGGGGCAAAAGTGACTTCATAGTGGATAAATCTGCACTTGAACTTTCTTTCTCAGGAGATTATTGATTTGAATCACATCCTTGATGCTAAGAACTATGACACTGTAGACGCTATAACCTATAAGGGTAAAGGATCAAGGAGTTCCTAGGGTAGAAAGCACTTGGTATGAAACCAGTATTCAAGACATATCTATCAAATGAATAACTAGAGGAAGATTGAGTTTCCCATTGGAGGAAATCCCACACCTGAGGAAAGGAAATTTTCAAATTTAATTAAGTAAATTAAGTAATTTAACACTCTTCAAAAAATTCCCTCCTGCACTGCAATTATTTATGTTCTTCTCTACTCAGTGACAATGCCTCCCTGTTTTGGTGTCAGTTGTAGGAGCCCCAGGGACAGCTGTGAAAGCCAGCCCATTAGTTCTGGGTCCTGTATCACTGTGCTTTCTAACTCTCAAGTGCTACCTATCATTAGCAATTCTGAGCCCTGTGTTGCCTTTGTAGGCTTCCAAAGTTTTACAATGCCTACAGATACTACCAAAATGACTGAAATTTGTCTAAACCAAAGGGAAGTTTAATCCTATTTAAGTAAATTCCCATTTGTTTGCTTTTTTTATTTGCTCTTTTTATCTTAAATGTGAATGTTTTCATGTAGTTTTTTAGAAACTTATAGTACTTGGCAGAATATTTGTAATGATGAAAAGAACTGCTGTAACAGATGTCAAAACACTCATAGTAAAAAATCAGTTTTTAAATGATGTCTTATATAGAACAAGTGTATTTCATATGTGAGTTTCACATATATAGTGAGCCAATCAGTATTTCTAATAGGAAGACTATTTTGCAGACTATATCTGTACCATTGAATGGTTTTTCCTCTTTGCATCATCACAGTATAGTAAGACCAAACCCAAACAACAGGATGTGGATATATACTTTTAAATGGCCATAGAATTTCATGTTTGCTTGCCTTACACATTTGAATTTGTAGGAAGAAAAAAGTCAGCTTTGAATTTTCCACTGCTTTACCAGAGATAGGAAATATATAGCAGATATTTTTAGGAAGGAAATATTCAATTCCTCACCGTGTTTGTTTGGAAGATGCCTAACATTATGTGGTAAACTTAGAAGAAAAGTAATCACTCAACAAATATACTGCTTGCACCATGAGGAATATCAAGCACATGAAAAGAGCTAAGTATCCTATTCTACTGCAAATAAAACATTTCCTACACTTCAGTTCTTTTTTCCTTTTTATTGGAATATAAATATATTCCAATTATATTCATATTTAATTGTCTTTTTAGGCTTCTAAATCTTATATTTATTGGAATACATATTCTAATAAAATAAAATAATATATTCCAATTAATATGTAATACAAACATATATCCATATATATTCCAATAAAATATATAATATATATTCATATACCTGTGCAAATGTCCTAAATGTTGCATATATTCTATAAATTTTTACATATGTAGACATTACAGATCAAGACATGGAATATTTCCAGTATTCCAGAAAGTTCTCCTATTACCATGTCACAATCAACACTTCCCCTCAGAGGTAACCACCATTCTGACTTATTTAATATTTCATTAGTTCTGCCTCTTCTTGAACTTCATAAAAATGGAATTTTATAGTATGTATTATTTTATGACTTGTTTATTTCACAAAACCTCATGCCTATGGAATGTAACCGTGTTATTAGTGTAGTTCTATTTTGTTTCCTTTTGTTGTCTATTGTCCTGTTGGTGGGCATCACTTCCAGTTTTTCTGCCATTATGCTGTAAATCTGCTATGATAATTTGGTACACAATTTTGATGGGCATATGCTCTCATTCATCTTAAGAATACCATATATCTATGAGTGGAATTGCTGGGCCATAGGTTATGAATGTGCTTAGATCCAGTGTATATTAACAGTCTTCTCAAGTGGTTGAAATAATTTACATTGTCTCAGTAATGTGTCAGAATTCTAATTGTTCCACATCCATGCCAGCATTCATTATTGTCAGGTCTCTCTCTCTCTTTGTTTTTTTTTTTTTTTCATTTTAACCATGCACATGATGTTTAGTGATAGTCATTGTGGTTTTAATTTGCATGTCCCTAATGACTAATGATGCTGAGCAAGCATCATTTTTTATGTTTAGTAACCATTTAGTCATCTTCTTTTGTGAAGTGCTTGTTCTAAGTTTTTGCCCATTATTTTACTATGCAAGCACAACTCTTGACTTAAACTCTAATATCCAGGTACTCTTACATGATTTTACTAAATCAGTATAATGAAGTTGGTCATGGGTAATAATTTTTGCCTGTTTCAAAGTTCTCTGTGGTATTTTCAAAAGCAGTGGTTTTAAAAGAGACATTGTAAATGACCAGAATTCTATATGATATTCCTTTCCTGCACATATTATCAGAAGTGAGATAAAATTCCGCACAATTTAGTGGTTCAGACAAGATACATGGGTTCAAGCCATACGATATTAGTTTTATTTCCATGCCTCTGATTCCTCATTTGTAAAGTAGGGATCATGACAGGACTTGCCTCATAGTGTTGTGAAGATCACATGAGCTATACAAAGCTCTGAAATTGATTCCTGAGGCACAGCAAATCCTCAATAAGTATTGGCTATTGATAACAATCTCAAGGTACCAGAATAGGTCTGTATTGTGTCTGTTTAATCAAGAGAAGGTTAGAACTTTACCCAACAAATTGCAAATTGGGGGAAAACTCACAGTTTGATCTGGACAACTCAGACAAGAACTAGGAGATTGGGTCTAAATCTCCATGATTGGTGTGTGAAATAACCACTGACATGATTACTGAGCACTGTCACAAATGTTCTTTTGGGTCCACTTGGCTTTGAGGACCTAGCATATGCCTAATGGCTCCATTAGTGTATGGTTTAGGAGGGTCCAGGCCAAATGACACATATTCATGACTAGTAAATTGTTCATTCTGGCTCTGGGTAGGAACTAAAAGATTTAGGAGAAAAAGAGTATTTTCCCTTCCAGGTATGCCAGGACACAGGAACACTTTAATAGATTAGAAACTTGGGTTCCACATTTTGTGAAATCTACAGTGTATGCCTATAAAAGCTACATATTCAAGGGTATCCTAATGGCCAAGGAAGCAAGTCAGATGTGATAGAAAGGAAATTGTCTAAGTAAGAGAACTTCCCCTCTGCCAATAACTTATAGTGAGCCATGGGTTTTTTCTCTCATTAAGTCCATCTGCCTGGGCTGGGTGCCTGGCAGTTCTTCTGGTAATGAGAATCTGCTCTTCCTAATACTGAAAGAAATAAGTCTTCATCTCTACTCCTTTTCATGTGCCAGTGGCATGTCAAAAACAATTTTTCAGGAAAGAGGCATTTCAAGGCACAACCAGGAATGATCATTTAGTCATCCAGCTCCTTGACCATTAGACACAATGAGGACAGAGAACAGTGCTGACTGCCCATCCTTTATCTGCTGACTCATTAGATTCAGAAGGGAATCACATCCTTTATGACTTGATGTCATCAAGGTAGTAGCTTTCCATAAATATTCATGTAGGAAGGTGCAATGATTTGCATTTGGTCATGATTATTTTGTCTCAAAATTTATCCAGTTATGGCTACATGGTTTTCTTGCTATTATGCATCCACGGAGCACATTATTTTATTTATTTTGCTCATATTTCTTTTTGCAAACTTCTCATTGCATGGATTTTAACACTCTGGAGAATTATTTGGCTTAGAAGAAAGAAAAACCTGGAGTGTTTTTACATGAATTTTATTCTGGTACAGTAGACAGAGTTCAAAAAATGTCCTTTCCCATCAAGATTTTACACCCTTTCCCCCTAGAACATATGATCTAATGAGAAATCATGTTTATTATTGTGTTATATGGTACAGTTGACCCTAAAAGAAGGAGATTACCCAGATGGAATCACATGGTCCAATAAAAACAAATGTATTTCTCTGACTGATGGCAGGAGAAAAGTCAGAGACATTCAAAGCACAGTAGGCATTCAATCTTTGGTTAAAGATGGAGGTGGCCACAAGAGAGGAAGTATGGGCAGCCTTAAGGAACTAAAAGAAGCTCTTGGCTGACAGTGGTCAAGGAAACAGGTACTTCAGTCCTATAGCTGCAAGGGATAACAGGAATAAATTAGGAAGAAGAATCCAAACTACAAATGAGAATATTTGCTTGCAGATATGTTGATTTCAACATGGAAAGACCCTAAACAGAATGCTCACACATGCTGGGCCAGGCTTCCAACTTAAAGAAATGAATGGATAAACATGTGTTATTTTAAGCCATTGACTTTGTGGTAATATATTATATACTAATGGACTGGGGTTTAGCTTAGTTGGTAGAGTGCTGCTCTGCACTCTCTGAGGCCCTGAGTTTGATCCCCAGCACCATAAAAATTGGAGAAGGACCTGGAAATCCACTCTTGAAACAATCCCAAACAACCAGCCATTGAAAACCTTATGAATAGCAGAGAAGCACTGACATAGTGCCAGGCATGGTACAGTGTTGGAGAGTGTTTCATTCTGTTGTACATAGGGTTGCTACGAGTCAGATCGTACTCAACAGCACCTAACAAAAACAACAATAATTATACAGCAATATAAAACTAATATACCTAGTTTCTTCTCTTTGCATTCCTTTAAATTCCTGAGCAATGGATGAGGACTTGTTCTTGTGCAGTGCCGTCAACTCATGTCTGACTCATAGCAACCTTCATAGGATTTTTGATGACTGATTGTTTTGAGATTGTTTCTGGAGTAGATTGTCATGCCTTTTTCCATTTTTGTGGTACTGGGGATGGAACCAGGGTCCTCAGAGAATGCAGAACAACACTCTACCAACTGAGCTCAGTTGGTAGAGTACCACTCCGTGGTCTCTGAGGCCTAGGTTCAATCCCCAGCACTGCAAAAATGGGGGAAGGATGTAGCAGCCTACTTCTGAAACAATCTCGAAATAATCAGCCATCAAAAACCCTATGAGGGTTGCTATGAGTCTGACGTGACTAGACGGCACTTAACAACGACTGCGAACCAGGTAGAGAAAATTAAATGGTCTGAGGAACACTTAGGGATCAGGTCAGGTTATTAGAGATCATGTGGTCATCTCACTAGAAAGAGACTCCAACTGACATCATCATAGTAGAAATCATCGTAATATAATTGGGACAAGGGAAAAAGGAATATCAAGTCTGCCAGTGAGAACATAAGAGTTCAAGAGGTGTTGGGTTTAATAACCATTTTTCTCTCAAATTTGAATCATAGCAGATTTTTTTTTCTTTTTGTGCTTCTTTTTCTTCCTTGGTTTATGTAGCTCTTCTCCATTCCTATAACAATATGACCAAGGCCCTGGAGTGCAATGACAGCTCTATTGGTGCAATGAAAACATGCTGACATCATATATCTCTGCCACAAAATCCGTTATTAAAGCATACACAGCACAGGCAAGATGTTAGAAAATTGGAAGGCAGAGAGTGGTGATAAAAGTATTAAATAATTTCTAAAATTACAGGAAAATAGAATATGTGGACCCATGAATCTCTAAAGAGAAAGAGGATAGAAGATGGGCCCTGAAAGTATTTAACACAAGTGCTATTATGTCCCCCAAGGACATATGTATTAAAGGCATGATCTACCAACATCTTTGCCAACTTAAAACTTTTCATTTTCTAAGGTCCAATTGAATTCCTACCAAATGGCCTTGCTTCATTCATCTATCCTTAAGTGATACCAATTTTCTCTAAATTTTCATGGTATCATTTCTATATAATTTTCACAGCACCTACCTTATATTATATCTATGTATGTGCATATGACATATTTCCTATTAAAAACAGGAAAATAAGTATAAGTAGGATTATTAAAAACTTGAGATGGTAGGACACGTGGCACACACCTGTAATCTCAGCAACTCAGGAGGCTGAGGCAGAAGGATCACAAGTTGGAGGCCAGAGGCAGCCTGCACAACCTAGTGAGGCCCCATCTCAAAATAAAAAAAGGGGCTGGAGGTATGGCTCAGTGGTGGAGTATGTGCCAAGAATGCATGAGGACATTGGCTTAACCCCGAGTACTATAAAACAAACAAACAGAAAAACCAACAAAAACAAAAATAAAACAACAACAACAAACTAAACAGTAACAACAACAATAATAAAACCTTTGGGATATATGGTCAGATAAGTCTATATTTGAATTCAAGCTCTGTCATTCACTTATTGGGTACATCAGATTCAATATTTGTAAAAGAGAAAGATAATTGTCTTGTCAAATTGCTGCCATGATTAAATGTGATTATCTACTTAATGTTGCTAATAAATGCTATATTATGAATAAGAAAAGACAAAACTAAAAGTCTTAGTCTCCAGCCCATGGTGCTATTGGGAGATAGCAGGAATTTGAAGAGTTTGAACCTAGTGGGAAGAAATTAGGTTATTGAAGGAGATAGCGGGACCCCAACACTTTCCTGTCTCTCTCTTTGCTTCCCAGTCACCATTAGGTAAGCAGGCCTCCTCCATCATATTCTCCCACTAGGATATACTGTGCTGCCACAGGCCCAAAGCAATTGGGTTAAGTGATCATGGACTGAAACCGCTGAAATCATGAGCCAAAATAAACCCTTCCACTATTTTTTTTTTAATTGGTACTGGGAAGTTGAACCCATGCCCTTACTCTTGCAAGTGCTGTACCACTGAGCTGTACCCTCAGCCCATCTCTTCATTTTTTCTTTATTTTGAGAAGGGATCTCCCTAAATTACACAGACTGCTTCTGGTCTCGAACTTGCAATCCTTCTGCCTCGGCCTCCCGAGTTGCTGGGATTACAGTCGTTTGCTGCCATGCTGGGCTTCCCTTCCACTTTTTAAGTGGATTTGTCTCAAATGTTAAAGTAACAGAAAGCTGACTAATACAACAGGGCTCAACTAATGATGGTTTGGTTGGCTTGATTTGGTCATTCTGCATTTTTCAAAAAGCATGTTGTTGTTCTTAGGTGCCATGGAGTCGGTATCTGACTCATAGCGACCCTAACTACAACAGGCAAAACACTATTGTCAGTGCTTCTCTGCTGTTCATAGGGTTTTCAATGGCAGATTGTTTTTTGGGAGTGGGTTGCTGGGTCCTTCTCCCAAGCCTATAGCACCTGGTGTTCCAGGCAGCTTCCCATCCAAGTACTAATCAGGCCCAACCCTGCTTAGCTTCTGAGATCTTAGGTGCCCCGGCCTGCGGGGCTGTTCAACAGGGACCTAGAGTAGGGGGCGAATGAATGAAAGAGAGACAAGAGACATGAAGGATGAGAGCAAGACAGGCTGTCTGATCAGGCCCCAAAGTCTTTAATTTTTTGCTGTAGCTTAAATACACATGGAGGGGGAGGGGCGGGGCAGAAATGTCACAAGCGCCAGAGGCTTTTCAGAAGTCTTCAGCTCTTCCTGTAACCCTGACAACTGCTTTCAGATGGTAATTTCAATTCAAAGGTCACAATGCCCTGTGGCTCAACATCTGCTATTTTCACCACACCCTGCACCTTTTCATCAGGGTATCTTGTAAAAAGTTACTTATGGTCTTGGCTCCCGGCACTTAGGGGGTCCCACACCACTGTGATAAAGCTGCAGGCAGCATGACATTACTTACCACATATATAAGTACAGCTACACTTTGTCAATAAATAAATAAGCTATTGAGATGAGGGAACACACTTCTTTATGCCTAGTCGTCCCTGGAAACCCTTTTACAGGTCCTTTACTCAGGTAAGGGCCGCCTCCATTGGGCTCTGCTTCCCCAGATGCACCACCAATCTTTCCAGATTTTCTCTACATTCTTGACCTCTTTTGACCTCCTTCTGTGGTCAGCAGAAGAGCCCTTCCAGTTCTTAGGGCAAGATTTTGTTTCATAGAGATTTCTCCACGATTGTGCTCAAAATAGCACTCTTTCTGTTTCCCCGAGTCCTCTCTTCACCAGAGCTCCCATCTCTTGCTTTGTTTGATGAAAAGTGAAGTTTAGACAGACTAGTGGGACATTCAAAAAAATTAAGTGAATTTTTTAATTAATAAGGAAATTGAGGGTCGTGGATTTTCATAATCAAATGGGGCAATTTAAATATTTGGAAAATCCCTCTTTCAAAGATTATTCTAAATAATAGAAAATTCTTTAGGGAAATAAAGCATGGTTTTCATAACATGCTACTTCAAGCAAGGTAAGGAAGTATGACATTCCCTCTAGCCAAAATCTCAAAAGGAAAAAAATACAAGGCTTCAAACCAGGCGATTCATTTTTATTGTCCTAACTTGCAAGAGTTTCTTTTGCTAATATAAGATTTCAGATGGTGGATTTTATTTATCTTTTTAATTAGTATGCTCTAAAAAATTAGAAGACTCCTTGTCCTACACAGCAGTAAATTTTATTCCCTACCTGAGTGATTCTCAATAGTCTAAAGTATTTTTCTAACCTGAAACATTCTTGCTAGTCAAACTAAATACCAATTTTAAGGACAGAAATGAACACGAAAAGATAACTCAGTTCAAAATTGCCTTTTGGATTTATAGTTTGAAAAGGCAATTTCTTTTTATTTTCTACCTTTTGAATGTCAAACTATAGTATCAATCACAGTACTTAAATGGAATTCGTAAATAGTGTTCATTGTTCAATTTTTGAAAACATAATACTTAAGCCTTCATCTTTGTATGAAGCAGAATTTTGATGGTGACACAAATAAACTTGTGACCTGTACAACTTTATTATATGGACATTAATGAGAAATATTGGTTTTATACAACTGACATGACTTCTGTGGTCCATATGAATGGATAGGCAGATAAAGGTGAACAGCAAAGTCCATGTTTGCTATGCCTATGGTTTGATTATTCGACTTGGGTAAAAAAAAATAACTGCAGGTAAGGAGGTGTGTATTTCTCTGATTTGAGCCATAGACTCTCCTTACATATCAAATAAGTATTCTTAATAGGTATTCTTCCTTTTCTAATAAGTATTCTTCCTTTTCTTGCATTAGCTAAAATGAAAATTTAGTTGATGCCTTCATTTTTCCCTTCCTCATTCCTGATGGCTGTCCATGCTTCATTTTCTTATGAATCCCATTCTCTTCCTCTGTAATGGGAGTTATTTGTTTATCAATAGAAAGTTGAGAAAAAATATGGAAAAATTATAATAAATTCTCATATTTTGTACTTTATGCTCATTATTTGATACTGTTCAAAAAGTTGTGGGCAAATGACAGCGCCATTTTCCAAAGTAAAATACTTTGAAGACAGATACAAGGAAAATACAACTCTCAATTCATTTGCTTCTTTGTAATTAACCTAAAGGAAAAACAAGAACAGGAACATCCCACAGCTTTTGGAACAGTCCACCTTGGGCTTGCTGGACTTGGTGCATTATTAGGTGGCTGATTTTCCCTCAGGGTGAGATAGATGTGCTTTGAAAAATAAGGATTTTCATCTGTGAGGTTAATTAAAACTGCCCATTTGTTTGTCTGCTCCTTAACTTTGCTATCTTGCTTACACAATACCTCCATTGATCCTCTGTGAATTGAGAAGTATCACAAATGTAGTCTATGCAAAAATGGCTCTTCTGCCTTCTAACTTGGCTTTATGGATACACCATTAAAGCCATCCCTCTGAAATAAGTGGAAACACTTGGATGGTGCTCCAGAACACCAGGATAAACTAGTTAGGGAGAGGAATTACAAAGAAAAATGGCCAATGTAATCACATGCTTTGGGGTAGATCAAATCCTGTGCTAAACGTGGTTTATACATACTATGTTATTTAATGTTTAACAGAATCCTATATGATGAGGGTATTATTCTTATAGATGAAGAAATCAAAGCCTACATAGATTAATTATCTAGATTGTATGAGTGGCCAGTAAGTGGCAGAGACAACATGAGAGAAATGTAGACATTTCAGAGTCCAATGCCATGTATTTCATGACTCTGTTCTAGGTTCCTTTAACTCCTTTAGTTGGCCTGGAATATTGTACTTGTATTGACTGCTTAGTTGATATGTACACACTGTTTCTGAATTCCTTATATGATTAATTTAATCCTTTAAGTAACTTACTTTATCAACACATCAAATGAAGTAGGGACTCTCACTAGCTCATTTTATACGTTTTAAATAAGGCAAAGGAAGTTTAATACTTTGAAATTTTTAGAAAGAGAGTATGGCAGAGCTGGAATTTGAATTTAGACAATCTTGATCCAAATGCTGTGCTTTTAACTGCAGTCTCTCCATGTTTCACTAAATAAAGTTCATTTGATGCTTTGCTGTGAGAGGAAGGTGAGAAAGTAAACTTAATTTAGGGAACGAGACTCAGTCTCAGACTAGTCTAGAGGACTCGGGAGAAGGTAATTGGGGTATGCAGGAGAATATGTGACGGAGAAGACTGAGGGTGATACAGTGCAGAGGGAAAGGCTTAATGAAGGTGGAGAGGATCCAGTAGCAGAGGAGAGTGAGTGTCTCAGTTGCAATAACCTCACAGCCTTGCCTGGGGTGGTGGGTATGATTCCTTAATGATGTTGAAAGCATACAATAACTATTTACTCTGGGCTTCTAATTTCCCTTCCTACCATCTGTGTCTCAGGACTTTGTAAAAGACAGCGCCAGCCACCTTCCAGCCAGGTTTCACAACTTCAAAAACCTGAGTAAATCAGGCAAAATGGGTCAACATTCCCTTTCACATTAGCTGTACAGAGCCTGACATGAGGATGCATGAACAGATGTTGCAACGTACACAGAGGGACTCAGAAGCATCTAATTAAACACAAAGCAAAATGCAGAAAGAACAAGACAGGAACAAGTTCAGGGATCACATTGGTCACAGGGCAACTTGGGAATCAAGGATGACTTTGACAGAATGCCAAATAGACATCTACCCCAAAATGTGCCTCCCAAACAAATGCATTTGTCTTCACCTGCAGAGTTGAAAGATGTGTGGACTCAAACTAGAGTTGATTTCAATAATGATTATAACAGTTTATATTTGCATGGCATATTGAATTTACAAATGACTTTGCCATCCATTGCACTATTTAATTTTCAGAGCCTTCAGGGGCAGGCAGAACTAGATATGCTTTGCAGATCCACACTGCTAGTGCATGATAGAACCACAGTTGGAATCCAGTTCTCATAACTCCTAGTCTGAGGCTACATAAAGCTGAATAGAACAATTTGGAGGGAGGCGGGCAACAAGATGTGGGGCGCACGCCTCCCGGTCCAGCCTGGAGCCTGTCCCTATCTCTCTGTGGCTTTTCACTTTCCTTGTTCTTGTCCTTATTTGTATTCTCTGGAGGTCTCTGTTCTATCTCCCTCTGTGGCCTTTCTCTTTCCTGGTCCTTGACCTCACATTGGTCCTCCAGAGGTCTCTTTTGTTTCTCTGGGTCTGGTCTCAATCTTTTCTTGTGGCCTTTCCTCATCCTTCCTTTGTGGCTGGGCTACAAAGCGGCCCACCCTGTTTAAAGGTTTGTGGAGGGGTGTGCCGTCCCTATGGTACCTGGACCAGCACATTTTCTCAGTGTGGCCCATTTTGCCACATCCCTGGCATGGACCACGAGGCCTATTGTTATTCTCCTCAGATTGTTCCTCCCTCCTTTCTATTCTGGCCCTTCCTGCCTTTTTGAGCATTCCCTCCACCAATGTCCCCTTTTCCCGCAGTTATTACATCTGCCAGGTCTCCTATCTTTGAATCTCTCTACAATTACAGTAAAGGCCTTAGCGATGCTGTCTGACAATTGGTCGATGAAGGCTCTGGCCATGACTGTGGCAGTTTGGGTCGTGGAACCCACATCCTGTGTGGCCACAATCCAATCCTCCAGGGTCCCATTCTTTAGGCCCTGGCAGGCTTGCCTGCAGTCACTGGACATGCCATCCCACACCAAGTGCTTAAGCAATTCTGCTTTTGCACCTTCATGAATAACCTTATGCTCCAGACTCTTACTGACCCTGTCAACAAAGTCCACGAACAGTCCATTTTGCCTCTGTCTGAGCGACACTAAACTTGGTGTCGACCCTTCTCTTGGTAGCCTATCCCATGCTCTCTGGGCACATATTCTTATTTGGTCAAATGACTGTGCCGGGCCCATTGCTTGCCTTGTAACCGCTGAGTATATAGGTCCTTCTCCTAACAAGCAGTCCGCTCCAATATCTACCTCTGTCCGGGCGTTTCTCTCTGCTTGCTGCTTACATTCATCCGGGTATAGAGCTTCCCATTGGATGAAAGTGGGCCCTGGAAGGACTGCCCTTGTTAGGTCTCTCCAATCCTGCGGAGTGTTTACCCTAACAGCAAGACTGTTAAGGAGTGTTTTCGTCCACGGGGAGTGTGGTCCATCCTCCCTAATAGCCGCCCTTAAGTCCTTTAAGTCCTTGGACTCATATGGGTACCACATTTGTGG